>VXBO01010079.1:136590-157056 GCA_013400135.1 Rhinoptilus africanus
CTCCTCCCGGCGCGCTTTACCGGGGAACGGGAGCTGATAAGCGGGGCAGTGCACGGCCAGCCCCAGGGCCGGGTGGCTGCGGGCCCCGGGGGGCTCAGGGCCGGTCTGTTCCTGGCGGAGGGGGCCGCGGAGGGGCGGGGGAACCCACCACCAGCAGCAGTCGGGGGGCCGGGGGTGGGGGGTTCCCCTCTCGGCCCCCCGGGAGGGCAGCGGTGGGAGCGTTGGGCTGGTGATGGAGGGGCTGTGAGTGAGGTGGGTTTGGAGGGCTCAGAGGAGCCCCCGGTGCTCTGGCCCCGCTGTGATCCCCGGTAAAGCTGCTGCATCCTCGGGCGATGAGGATAACCACGGACCCCCCTGTGCGCAGGTAAGGGCACCCCCCAAAACTGCAGCCGGTGAGGGAAGACCCCAGGTTTGCTCCAGAGTCTGGCTGGGTCCTGGGTGTGCCGGTCCTCCCTGCACCCTTCTCGGTGTGGCCCATGCCAGGCTCTCCCCCGTTTTCTTGCAGGTATCTGTGAAGCCTCCCCAGCAGCGATGGAGCCCCGCTCCCTGCCCTGGCTGCAGAGCTTCGACAAGCCGTGCTGCCTCCTGCTCCATGCGCTCGCCTCCGGCTTCTCCGGGACGCTGGCTGCCCTCCGAATGCTGCAGCGGGTCCCTGGGGGAGCGGGGCAGGCGTTTCCCTGGCAGGCCTTCACCGCAGCCCTGTGTGCCGAGGAGCCCGTGCTGGAGGGGCCGGAGGGGGCTCTGGCTGTGTGAGTCGGACCCGTTTCCAGAACTCGGGTGTTTTGTGGGAGGTTTGTCACATCGGGTGCCCAATTCGGCACTGTGCATCCTCTTCCCCCGGCTGTGGCAGTCCGTACGTGAAGTCAGGATCGTAGCAGGGACCTTGCAGCTTGTGTCTGGAAAAGCTGGAGAAAGCGTTTGCTTCCGTCTCTCACTTCGTAGCCCTGTTAGACCCTGCTCTGCGGGGCAGGTTGGAAATAAGGACTCAGGGCTTTGCTTTGATGTGTCGTCTCTCCCTTTTCTCCCTTTACCCAGCAAGCCGCGCCTGCTGCTGCTCCCTGTCATGTGCCAGAGAAACCTCTTCTCCCTGCTCCTCGTGGTGCAAGCGGTGGTGCCGGGGAGCTGCCTCACCCGGCTGCTCCAGGCCGTGCAGCAGGATTCCCAGGTGGATCCCTGGGTGCGGACGCTGAGGGATCTGCTCCGTCAGGGACTGAGGGGAGAGGAGTGCTCCCCACCTCCCGCTCCCTTGTCTTCCGAATGCCAACAGCAACTTAGGTGCCTGTGCCAGAAAATTGCCCATAACAAACCAGAGGGGCGAAGGAAACCGAACTGGTGCTTCAGCAAGCAGCCCAGTGCTGCTGGGGATGTGTCTGACTCCGTGCTTCAAGATGGGAAGCGCAAGAAACTGTCGGAGGAGAGCCTGGAGTTGGATGAGGAGAGAGAAGGGAAGAGGTTGCTACTGGAGAAGGCGACGTTTGAGCCCCCAGGAACCCAGGAGGGTGGGGATGTGGATGCGGCAGAGGTGGAAGAGGAGATGCCTGGGGAGATTTTAGGGGACAGATCTGCTCAGAGCCCAGCTGGAGCTGCTCTGGAAAGCTCCCAGCAGGATACGGCCGGGAAGTACAGGAAGATTTCCCAGGCAGAGCAGGCAGCAGAGGTCCAGTCCTTTCTCCAGGTACCTGGCAGGGTTTACTTTCCCCTTCCAGCCAGCGAGTCTTTACAGTCTGCTTTAGTTCCTTCATCTCATTTTCCTCAGGTGCATGGAGAGAGGCTGAAAATGCTGCTGCAGAAGGAGTCCAACGTAAGTCTCTCCTGTCCATCCTGTCTGTCTCCTGGAGCTGGTGATCTAAATGGGCTCATGCTGGGGCCTCCAGAAGGGATGGGGAGCGGAGGTGGGTTTCACAGGGACGACTGGAGGGGGCGAAAAAGCCCTGCTGCCACCTCTTCTTGGCTCGGGTACTAATACGTGCCTCCACCTCCGGGGATTTGCTGGATGATGGGCAGCCTGCGGGGTCAGTGCTGGCCGAAGCTGGGGGCGGTAGGGAAGAGAACAGCCCTGGAGATGCATTTTGTGGGTTGATTTATTTGATCTGTTACTCAAGGACTGTGTTTCCCTGCAGCACTCGGAGCTGAGCATCCCACCCGAGCTGCGCGTCCTGAATAACTCCTCTCCTGGCCAGGTGAGCCTCAGCATCCTTGCTACAGCCACCGGTGCCGCAGAGGGCCTGCTGCTGTCCCTAATGTCCCTGTCCCCTCTGCTGTCCCCAGCTCGAGGGGCTGTGCTCCTTCCTCCAGCTCTCCACGTGCCCGGAGCACCTCCTGGTGCGTTTCTGTGGCTGGCTGCTGGCTCTCACCCCCGAACTCAGCTACACGAGTGCAGCCGTCCTGGCAGAGCAGCTCTTTCTCAGGCGAGTAAGTGCGGGGGCAGAGGTTTTCTGCACCCTGTTTCCCTCACCGCCATTCCCATCTCCTGCCTTTTCTGTCCGTAGGTCCTGTCCCTCACCCAGACGCCCTCCCGCCACCTCATGGCTGCCCTCGCTTCGTTTTGCTCCAAGTATTCCCAGCCCTTCTGTCAAGTCCTGGTGGCCGCGGTCCTGCGGGAGCCGGGGGAAGGTGCGATGGGCTCACAGGAGGCATGGCTGCTTCTGGGAGCAGCTGAGGGGGAGATGGAGAGCGGCTGTGGGCTGCATCCAGCAGGAAGGGAAGCCCCAACAGGAGAGTTCTGTCTGTTGGGGGCAGGCATTTATCACCCAAAATGTTTATTAGGACCCACGGAGGGATGGTGTTGGTTTTACTTGGGCAGGTGAACACTTGGGAGTCAGGATGAGAGATGGATTTACAGATACCTGATGGGGAGGGGAGGCCAGGCTGGGGACAGTTGCCATCCCTCAATGGACTTGAGGATTCCTGACAACTCCTAATGCTGAGGACAAAGCTGCTCCAGGGTGGCTCTGCTGACATGAGAAGAGTGATCTACATGAACTCCTGCCACAGTAGGATTCCCTTTCCCTAGGGACTAGTGCCAATTAAACCCTTGCTGCAGATGGGAAAAGGAAGCTGGATTATCCTGAAGGGGGCATTACATGGTTTCTTGGTGTCCTGACTGGGATGTATCCTTGTGTGGAGGGCTGCCAAGAAGGGTCAGGCATGTCCCTGTGGATTTGGCAGCCTCTGGAGACTCTCCCCTTCTGCTTTTCCTTTGCAGGCACTGAGCAGACCAAGCTGGTGTGCGAGCTCGTGGAGGAGTGCCTGGAGCCAGACTGTGTGAGACTGGTGCTAAGGTAAATGATTAACGAGATTACAGGGGTGACAGCTCTGCTTCTGCCCTCACGTCTGCCCCAATGGGTCCGGCTGTCTCCGGCTGCTCAGGAGCACCGTGGAGGCCATGTGAGCATCGCATCTCCTCTTCACTGTCGTTTGCAGCCAAGTCCTGGAGTTGCCTTTGTCAGAGAAGCTCCTGCCAGTAGTGCAGGCTGTGCTGGGGCGGCAGGTGAGGGGACCCCTCTTGTCCCCCCCAGGTTTCCTTGCCAGCTCCAGCAGCGCTGGAGCAAGGACCGTCTCCCCCTCCCCACTTCTGGCTCTCTTCCAGGAGGTGCTGCCCCCCGAGCTCTTCGATCTCCTGGTCCTGACTCTGTGCCGGCAGGCCCCAGCCTTCGCCACATCGCTGAATTATGCCAAGCTGGTGACGGCCATGCTCACCATGTACCAAAGCCAGGTGAGTAGGACCAGGCTTGGGCGAGCTGGCAGCCAGGGCTGCAGCTGCCCCAGGAGCTGGGCCAGGGCTCTCGGGTGGGCTCCTGGCAGGGCAGCTCTCCGAGCACCTCGCTCCTCTCCATCTCAGGTCACCCCAGCCCACCGGAGCCGTCTGGCCGCCGCTCTGGATTGGAGCAACGCGGCTCTGAAGAAGTCGCTGCAGGCTGTGCTGGAAGGAGCCAGGTGAGATGGGTCCTGTGCCCTCCAGGATGGGGTCTCTCTTGTGGGGGGACGGCAGCCTCCGTGCTCCTGGGCTCTCCCGGGCAGTGGAAACCCCTGAGTGCTGGCAGAGGCCGTCCCAGAGCGCGGTCGGTGGTGGGTTTCCCTTTTCTTCATTTCTCTACTCTTTCTCCATCCTCCTCCCAGGTGAACACCAAGGCGATGGCTTCCTTGGGTGGAAGATGCACTTGAGGTGGTGGTAGCTGCAGCCCAGTTCCTTACTGGGGTTCACCGCCAGCGTGATGGAGACCCAGTGAGCGCAGGCCGCAGCACGCTGAGCACCAGTGCTTCACCTTGCGCTTGGCTGGCCTGGTTTGAGGCACACTATTGCTGGACGATGGCATCCTGGCCCCACACACGCCCCGAGGCTTGAAAATGAGGGTTTTCTCCTTTAAACAACGAGTACGCGTTCAGCTCCGTCTCTGGTGTCTCTCTGGGCTCTCCAGCTCCGCGGCCGGGGGTACCTCGCCGCGCTCAAGATGGCGCCTCCCTTCCCCTGCCACGCTCAAGATGGCGCCTCCTTCCCCGCCTCTCCCAAGATGGCGCCTCCTTCCCCGCCTCTCCCAAGATGGCGGCCGAGGAGGAGCGTGGCGGGGCCGGGCTGCAGGGCGCCTCCTCTCCTCTCCCGACCCCCGGGGCTGTCCCTGAGTGGTGCCCGGGCTGCGCATCGCCTGGAGAGGGGTGACTGCATAAAGGTGACTCTTTTGGAGGTGGTTTGTGCCTGAAAGATGGAGGTTTTTTTAATCAGGGAAAAAAAAAAAAAAAATTGTGATTTTTTGCATGAAGGATGGAGTAACGTTGGCGCACAAGCAGTTGAAGAGCGCCTAAAGGTCGGCTGCGGCAATCGTGAGCCCCATGCCAGCTGCCACTTCCCTTCAGAGAGGGAACGTTGCCCATTTTCCCTGTATGTTCCCTTATAAAAAAAAAAAGAGTTTTCTGTCGGGCAGGTCCCCACGTTACCCCACCAGCAGGGAGAAGCTGCAGAAACCCCTCGCTGCTTTCGGGGCCTCTTTGCCTCGACGAGTTGCTGGGTGACACGGTGTCTCCTGCCCTGCCCCGGCCTCTCTGNCTGCCTAAAGCTGGCAAACCTCCCTCTCCTCACTCAAAGCAGCAGCCTGGCACCCAAGGTGAAGAGTCGTCATCTCCAAAACCTCCCTATTTCGCATGTTTTTCTAGCATTTTGGTGGCTCAGAGCAAGCAGGACTTCATGGTGGGGTTCGCAGGTCCTTAGTTTTTAATGCCCTTAATACATCACTGAACTGAGACACAAACTGAGCTGAGGCCGTTTGGAGATGATAATTCTGGACTAGGCTTAATTGCCCATCGTGGTTTTTATCTTGGCACAAAGGAGCCAAGGCACAAGTGGGACATTTTGGGCACTTCAGCCTTTCTCTCCCACAGTTAAGCTGACTTTGGGGTGATGCGGCGACGATCTGCCGGGCTCTTTGTCTGGGCTGCCGGGATTTGCAAATCTCAGGGTGCAGAAGAGTGGCGTTTGGCTGAAGAACTGTTAAACTGGAATTTTCTGCTTTAAATCTGCCTCTTTTTTTTTGTTTTGTGTTTTGCTGGGGCCTGCGAGTGGCCCTGCTCTGCGTCACATTTCTGGTTTTCCACGTGGATGATGGCACTTCCCATTGCAAGGTATTTAGTGATATAATAAAAAAAAATACTTCTGTTTCCAAATTTCTATCCCGTATCCTTGAAAACACCCACTGGAAACCTGGTCTGGGCACTTTCTGGGTGGATGACAGAAAAGATAAAGATGGGAGAGAGTGGATGGACTTTTTTAATGGAGGTTTTGAAGCATTGCGTACTTCAGGAACTATTTAAAAANTCCCAGCAGCCTGGCTCGCAGCTGTCCCTACTTGTCTAAACCGACTTAGATCCACGTTCTGGTTAAAAAAAAAAAATATGGAGTGGCAGGACTGCAATATATCCCGTGTGTTACCCTTGTTTTGTTTCTCACAGCTGAGAAGTACGACGCCTTTCCGGCATCAGCCCTCCATGAAGCAGGTCGCTCCTTCGTGGCTCCAGGTCGCTCCTTCGTGGCTCCAGGTTTGCCTAAAGCTGGCAAACCTCCCTCTCCTCACTCAAAGCAGCAGCCTGGCACCCAAGGTGAAGAGTCGTCATCTCCAAAACCTCCCTATTTCGCATGTTTTTCTAGCATTTTGGTGGCTCAGAGCAAGCAGGACTTCATGGTGGGGTTCGCAGGTCCTTAGTTTTTAATGCCCTTAATACATCACTGAACCGAGACACAAACTGAGCTGAGGCCGTTTGGAGATGATAATTCTGGACTAGGCTTAATTGCCCATCGTGGTTTTTATCTTGGCACAAAGGAGCCAAGGCACAAGTGGGACATTTTGGGCACTTCAGCCTTTCTCTCCCACAGTTAAGCTGACTTTGGGGTGATGCGGCGACGATCTGCCGGGCTCTTTGTCTGGGCTGCCGGGATTTGCAAATCTCAGGGTGCAGAAGAGTGGCGTTTGGCTGAAGAACTGTTAAACTGGAATTTTCTGCTTTAAATCTGCCTCTTTTTTTTTTTGTTTTGTTTTGCTGGGGCCTGCGAGTGGCCCTGCTCTGCGTCACATTTCTGGTTTTCCACGTGGATGATGGCACTTCCCATTGCAAGGTATTTAGTGATATAATAAAAAAAAATACTTCTGTTTCCAAATTTCTATCCCGTATCCTTGAAAACACCCACTGGAAACCTGGTCTGGGCACTTTCTGGGTGGATGACAGAAAAGATAAAGATGGGAGAGAGTGGATGGACTTTTTTAATGGAGGTTTTGAAGCATTGCGTACTTCAGGAACTATTTAAAAATTCATAAACATTTACATCTACAAAGGGAGAAGGGGGAATAAAACATGTAGGTGTGACATGCTACTGCTTCAAATTTGCTCATTAACGTTTAGATCCAGCCGGAGGAATGAAACTCTGAAGCATTAAGTGATGCTCTTAACGCTGAGAGCAGAGATTGCTTTATAGTAAGAATCTCTGAAGCTATTTTAGGTGACAGCGGACGGATGAGGCTTCAAAGTCTACATTAGCTGGAGGAGAGAAACCTCCAGGGAGCCAAATTGTTGATGTATTTGCATACCAGCGAGTTAGTGGCTGAGTATATTTGAAGTTATTGTAGGGCTGCCCAAAATATGACATAAATAGAAATGGTGCCCTGATCATCAAGGTCTGAGCCTGCTCTTCTGGCTTTATTAGGTAGCGGGCTGCAGTCTTTGCCGTTTCCCTGCAAAGTGACCTCGGTGTCCTTGTCCCCGGTGCTCCGTCTGGCTCTGGCTGTCGGTCACATGAAGATGACCGAGGACAAACTCATCTCCAAAATTCACCCGCTCCTCAGCTTCCTGGTGTCCTTGCTGAAGAAGAACTGGAAAAACACCTGTGCCATGTATATCCAGAGCACCACGGGGAAGCCCCGGCACCTCTAACGGACTGGGCAGCAATAAATGGTTTGACATCTCCTGGCTGCGGTGCACGTTGCCTCCCTGATGGATGTTTGGTTTTGTAACTCCTCACTGGTTTCTTTAGGCAACGGTCTCATTTTGACAGGCTGTTCTTGGCTGCTAAGTGCCGTATGCAGCTTGCACTTCCAACTCATCTGGAGGTACTGGGAGCTGCGCTTTGGGCCAGCCTACGGGATTTTTGCAAGAAACGGTTGTCAAGCTTTGCAAACTGAAAGGGGGGGGGTTCCTGGTCTGCTGGGAAGCATTATGCTGGCTTATGGAATCAGACTTCTTAGCCCTGGTTTTGCTCTTGGCGGCAGTTTATCGTGTACCGTGGATTCCTAGGGGGTGTACGTGCGAGATAACAGTCACGTTAGGAGAATTGGAAGGGAACCCTGGAGACACTAGGCATGCTGGGGGAAGACTGCTTGTTTCTGTGATGTTTGATAGCATCCGCATCGAAAACTTTACTTTTGACTCCTCTTGACCCTCTCAAGAACTTTAAAATCCAACCCGAACAGTGCAAAGAGGTGGACGTGGCGTAAAACATCAGTCAGGTTTTAAAGTTCAGCAGAACCTTATCCAGGAGCTGGGTTTGTCCTTGTCCTGATTTATTAACGAGTTGGTGAAGGGGAAGGTCTGAAGGGCTTTCTTGGAGGTTTCCTAGGCTGTATGTAGAAGGCAGTGTATAATTTTCAGCTGATTTATTGGCAATATTTGACAGTGGTTCCTTATTTGCTTCCTCGTCTCTTTGTAGAGATTTGTCTCCTTCATAGCTGGGAGGGGAATTCCCTTTTTGGCCTAATAGTTTGTTTGGGTTTTTTAAGGGCATTCATTTTATGTGGTTGCATGGGTTATCTGTCCACGCTGCTGCCTCCCCATCCTCCCACCGTGATTTTTGAACCAGTTTCATGAGCAGATGCTCTCTCCACTCCCCAGGTGGCATCTTGGTGCCGTTATTGGTCAGCAGAGAACCTCTTTTGGGTGGGCAGAGACGTGCAAATGCTGCACCTACAGACATTACAGGACAGCTATCTGAGCCAGGGAGGAGCCAGCCCACCTTGGTCCATGTCCCTGAGGAGCTGCCCCTTTCCAAATGGGAGCTGCAGGCATGGCCAGGTAGTTGTTGTGTCCCCTCCTGCAGCAATGCTGGGAGCTGATAAAGTCACCCTGCTTCTCCCTGGAGGTAACCGCGTTTCAATAACAACCTGTTAATCACGCACACATTATCCCTAATACGCTGATGCAATTTTTCTGTTGAAATCGGGTGGTGGTGACACCCAGGTGTGAAGCTGAACTGCTCAGGGCATGGCTCAGCGGTCGTCAATCTGGAATTTAAAACAGAACTAAAAGAAATCAAACCCCTCTTTCTCTTCTGTTTTGGTTTGTTGTTTGGTGATTTTTTTTGCCCAACAACCTTTTAATCATAAGAGACTCGTGGGTAGTCTGGTGGCTGACAGGTCTCTGTCAGCTGGGGAGATCGGGCGCACGTGAAGATGAATTTGCTGGAGGGCTGGGGTGTCGCTTTATGGTTGGGTCCCCTGCACAGACCTAATAAATCACGTTTGCCGCATCAGCAGTAGCAGCCGGAGTTGGTCTGAGCAGCTTTCCTCCCAGAAGTGGATTAATCCAGATGACCGCGGTCCCTGCGATCCGACCCGCAAGTTCAGCTCAGCCTCAGGAGGAGCCCTGGGAAGATGCCACCGCCGTAGGCTGCTGCGTCGCTGGTGGGACCTCGCTGGAAGGAGATACGAGGGGCAAAGCCAGAGCCTGCAGCCTCTGGCTGCCCCTCACCCCTCTGGGCTGGAGATCTCCCCGCAGGGTCTTGTTCATCCCTGCTGAACAGGTCTGTGCACGGGGAGCTGGGCTGCTTTTGCTTGTTTGAGGCCCGACGATAGCTAGGCAGTAACCGCGATGCTCCCGGATTAAAGATAAGAATACGTAAAGATCCCTGGGTGCTTTTGGGAAATGCTTTTAGACGTTCTTGGAATGGGATGGTTTGCACAGAGGGGCAGTGCCTCTTATTGAACCCCTCAGCACCTGCGTGCGGGCGGGATTAGAGGCGTTTTTGAGCAGAAAAGATCTATTCTGGTGTGGGGAACTGACACGATGGTGTCCTTAGGTCTGTCACCCACGGAGCAACTTGCTGCTGCTGTGGACCTACCAGGACACTAGAGCAGAGGCTGCGGAGCCTGAGCTGCTGCCTGCCTGGTGCCAGGCTGCTGCTCTCGGGGAGGAATTGGGGTCTCTGTGGGTAGGGAGGGGGCCAGTGGGACCAGGCTGTCTCGGTGGCAAGGCACTGGTGTTTGCAAAGGTGTCCGTCCTCCACCCCCTGGTTTGGGAACCTCTGTCTGCTCTGCAATCATGCCTTAAAGGTGCTTTTACTTCCAGGCCCTGTTACAGGAGCCTTGGCTGCTAGTTCTTTTGAGGAGAGACCTTGTGCTTGGCTAGAAAAAGCGCTCAACAAGAAATTATATAGTTTAGACCCATGTGCCCAAGCAGATGCACATGTACTGTGGGCAGGGGGAGGTTCTCGAGGAGGGGAATGGCGATGGGGTGCTGGGCCCAGAGAAAAGGTCTTCCCCTCTGCTCCGATTTCCCCTCTCTGTAACAAAGGGATGCCTGGAGGTGAGTTATCCCAGTGCCGGGACTGTCAGGGCTAATGCAAACCTGACTTCATGGAGAATTGACCTGTGTTTTGAGATCCCAGGCAGTTGGGAAACTGGCTGAGGAGCTGGGAAAGCACTGGGGGGAAGAGGGAAGCTCTGCTGCTCGGGGCTATCACTGCACCCAGGCTCGGCTGCCTCCGGACGGACGTGCACGGATGTACTCACCTGCAGGATGGATCCAGCCCTGCCATCGCAAGCCCTGAGCATCCTCTTGAGCCAGGCGACCTGCTCGCTCTGGGAAACTCTTGGAGATGGACAGAAAATTGTAGAGGGATGGAGAGGAATGGAAATCTCGGGGGAGATATTTTTAAGGAAAGGTAGAGGATATAGAAGATTGTGTGTGTCCAGTGTCTTCCTGGTGCTGTGACCTTAGGATGTGTTGTCATTAATTGGTGCTAATCATGCATACCACAGTGTGTGTTGCTATGTATGTGTGTCACAGGGAAGACAGCGAGGGAATTTGAGGTTATTCTTCCCCTAAGATGACTCGTGATTACTCAGCAGCTTTTGGGTCAGGTCCGAGCAGGAGGTGTTTGCCCCAGGAGGGAAAACCCACCCCTGAAGCCTCAAGGACGTTTGAAATCCTGACCCAGGGGGAGACCGTTGTTGATGTCCGTTTCCAAAGCCTCATCCCGCTGTGGCACAGCGCAGCTCCTGCTTCAAAGCTGCAAACAAGTGCTCTCAGCCCCACCGTCCCCCCACCCCGGGGCTGCTCCCTGGCCCTGGGGCCACATCCTGCGCTCTCAGCGCATGGCCATGAGGCTGGGCCAGTCCTGGCCCGGGGCTGGGAGATGCTGTTTGCTGGCTGACCTCTCAGGGCTTATGAGATTTGTAGACCCCAAGGACCTGCCTTGTTCCTCGTGGTATATCAGGGTCCCCGGGCATGAAGTAGGGGGGGGAGAACAAGCGTCTGCCAGCCTGCAGCCTGGTCCTCTGCAGTCCTGAGCATCCAGTCTGACTCCATGTAAGCTCATTAGGGGAAGAAAGCAGCTTTAGAGGATGTGACGGATTTGAGCAAAGGGGTTGGGCAGGGGAAGGGGCAGTGAGGGTGTTGGCTGAGGGGAAAGGGGGGCTGCCAAGATGGGCAGGAGGGATTGGGGTCCTGGATAGAGCGGCTTCTCAGCATCATCAAATACAATGCTACAGGGGCTCCTTGTCACTCAGCCTGGTGCTGTGCTCCCCATGAAGGCATGGGGGGATCGTCCATCTCCGTGGAGGTCCTGAGTGCCACCACCTTGCCCTGAGCCTCCTGCCAGGGAGGTGCTGCCGCTCGCGTCTGCTCCGCTCTGCGGGCGCGGAGCAGCCGTGGTCTCTCCCAGCTCTGGGTAATCATAGAATCATAGAATCATAGAATCCTAGGGTTGGAAGGGACCTTAGTAGATCATCTAGTCCAACCCCCCTGCCAGAGCAGGGCCACCTTAGAGCAGGTTACACAGGAACGCGTCCAGGCGGGTTTTGAATGTCTCCAGAGACGGAGACTCCACCACCTCCCTGGGCAGCTTGTTNCCCACACCGAAAGCAGAGGTCGTCTGGCCACCTGCAACCCATTCAGCCCGCCCCGGACGGCGCAGGGAGCTCCCAGCCACTCTCGGGCATGTCCTTTAAAGGCCTTCTTGCATCGAGCTCTTCCCTGGCAGCTCCTTCTGCCGCAGATGCGATCGCTCTCCCTTCCGGGGAGAATCTGCCACCGGCAGCTTGCACTGCGTGGGGTCTCGGCATCCCCCGACCTGCTGTCTGCCGGCTGCACCGCATCCCCTGACCCCCCTCCCGGGTCTGCCGGGAACCCAACAGCGCCGAGTGCCGGGTCCGAGCTGGGTGGCCCCAGCATCTGCCTTCGGCTGCTGGAGACAAGTCCAGGCAGGTAACGACCCGGGGAGCGTTTGGCAAAGTCGCCAAGCCGAGGGAAAGCGCTCCGTCTGGCTTCCCCGGGGGGTTATTTATGCCACGCTGGGCAAACAAGCTGTGTGCCTCTGTATTTCCACCCGTAAATCAAAGATCAGGAGCGAGCGTCTGTAAGGCTGGCTGAGCTGGACTAAATCAGCAGGCTGCGGGGTCTGCCGTGGCTGTTACGGAGTGAGTGTTTCGCAGCAGGGACCAGCCCTCAGGAAAACTCCGGTGCTCACTGATGTGATGAGTTTGCCTGATCCCTGGTGGCTGGGGGCTCCTAGACCTCTTGACAGAGGTGCTGGGGGCAATAGGCATGGAATGGGCTTGTTCTGACGGATGCCAAGTGCTGCTTGCTTCTACACCTCCATCGGGGCTGAGCCGGCTCCGGGAGATGGGTGACGGCCCCACTCAGCACCAGGGTGACTGAGCTTGGCCGAGGCTTTGCAATGGCATGTGGGGCTTCAGCCAGTCCCTGGTCTCTGTCCCCTTAAATCTCTGCTGCATTTTGTGTCCTGGCCCAAAAAAAAAATACCCCATCTCCTCCTGCCCCATATCTGCATGTCTGTGGGCACAGCTCCTGAGGAAACACATCCTGGGGGAGAGTCCCTTCTGTGCAGTGAGTTTATCCTGGGCTGGGAGAGGGATTCTGTGGACTTTCTGCTGGCTTTCTCTGAATTTTAATTGTTGCAAAACAGCTTAAATTACATGTCCAAGCTCCCGTGGACTCAGGAATGTCTTATATTTGCCTATCTGGGAGCCGGCCTGGCAGGAGATGCTTGGGGATGGGACTGTCCCCAAGCTGGGGTACAGCAGCTTGCTCCTGCTCTGCATGGGCTGCTTGCACCAGTAGGTGGGTGCAAACTTATCTCCCCCCACGGAGATGACCCACATCACAAGCGCGAGGATCTCCCCGTGGGAGGGAAATGGGGGCACCAAGAGGGAAAGTCCACCCTCAGGGGCTTGTAATAAATTCCTCGTTGGCCTCGCTCAGTGCCCGCCCGGATCCCAGCAGCATCCCTCTGAATCACGGCAGGCCTCCCCACCTCTTTTCCCACAGATGCCTCCACGCTAGGCAGAGGAGCTTGGAGCTCCTGCTGGGTGAGAAAATGCTTTAAAAATATAACATTTAGAGGCGTTCTCCCATCTGCGCGCAGCTAATATGCGTCTCTCATGATAGGTGTGCTGGTCCTGGAGCTTCCACGCTTTGCAAATGAAGGCGCTCGCAGGGACCTCGCTGGGAGAGGGGGAAGAGGAGGCGCAGGGACCTGCACAGGGGCGCCGGCGGAGGCAGCGGCAGCGGGCGAGCTGCCGACCCAGCCCCTCGCCTCAGAGGTATGTACACGAAAGGCTCATCCCACGGCTCTCTCCAGGTGCTAGAGAGGATGGGATGCAGATGGTGGTGCCAGGCAAGAGGGGGATGCTGGCTGGAGCATCACCCTCCTCTGATGCACCGAGCATCATCTCAGCATAGCAGCCCCTTCTCCTGTGGCCACCGTTCCCGGGCTACAATCCCCATGCTTGCAGGAAGGAAAGGGAAAAACCTGTTGTAGCCCTGTCCAGAGCCAAGATCAAAGTTTGGGGGTTCAAAGCCCTTCCCAGGTGGGTGCTGTGCTCCAGCAGGAGGCTGCAGATTGCTGTTTGCTCGGCAGCCTCTCTATCTCCATGCACAGGTGACCTGCCATCCCTGGCATGCTCCAGCATCCCCAGCCCCAGGGATGCTACAGAGCTGCCAGACTTCCTTGCACCCAGGACAGGGTTTTGGGGTGTCAAGGCCATCCCAGTGCACTTCTGGAGGGCAAGAGCTTGTGCCAAGGCCGGCTGTCCCCATGGCAGTGACGTGAGATGGCGCCCGGGCTCTGCTGGGAGCCGGGTTTGTTGTGGTGCCCGTGAAGAGGCCAGCTCGCAGCGAGGTCCGCTTGGCAGCTAAGGCAAAAAAAAAAAAATGGTGCTGAGGAGAAGCAGGGCTGTGGGCCAGTGACTCATTGCTGGCTGGAAAAAGCTTCGGCGGGCTCCTCGGTGGTGGCTCTGCGGCGGCCGCAGGAGCAGAGAGGGCTGCGCCTGTGCCAGGAGAAGAGGGGACGGGGAGAGGGACGGAGCAGGCTGCAGAGGATGCTCGGAAAGTACCCAAGTCCAGAGCAGCATCCCACCAAGGGGTGCTGTGGTGGCCGGGGGAGGGCAGAGGGGGTGAGATGCTGCCTCTGCTGCCGGAGTTTCTTTGGGGTTTACCCAGGCTTCTCTCTGCAGGGAGCAGCAGGCAGCGCTGGCCGGGCTCCCCACGTCTCCAGATGAAGGTAAGGGCAGCCCGGGCTGGGGATGGGGGGGAAAGGGGTGGATTTTGCGCCCTCCCTGCCTGAACAGCGTTGCGTGGGTCCAGCAGGAGGGGGTCCCCTGGCCTGGCAGCACCTGCCTGCAACCCCACACCCCTCCCGGCCCGGGCACCCCGACCCCGTCCCCTGCAGCTCCTCAGAGTTGTGCCTCCCCACCTGTAACCCACACGCTGCACCGCACCCCTCGTCCTCCTCCCCCTGCCCTCACCCAGCTGCAGCTCCCTTAACCCCACGGGGGTATTTTGGGGGACCCCTGCCAGCCCGTGCCCCCTGGGAGCCTGCAGAAATGCCAGCGGTGTTTTTGGGGGGGGCTCTCCCTTAAAGCGGTGTGAGGTTGGGCGGGGGATGCTGCTGCCCAGCTCCCACCAGACTTTCTGTCCCCAGGGAGGATGAGCAGTCCCCTGGGGCACCCAGACGGGGTTTTGGCTGGCACCGAGCAGAGCACGGAGTGCGTCGGCAAGGTGAGAGGGAAGGGAGGGCGCCAGGTTGGGGATCCCTGGCCCCCTGGGCTTGGCCAGACCCCCAGCTGCTTGGTGCTGCTCTTTTCGGGATATGTCCAGTGCCGGGGAGGGATTTGCTCCGACAGTGCCCTTGTGCCCCCAGGTGCCAGGCACGGGCAGGCAGGAGCTGGCTTTGCGCACTGGGGACAGTGACTGGAGCAAGGAAGGTGGGTGAGTCTCCATCCCACATTCCGGGTGAGTCCCCATCCCAATTCCCAGCTGGGTCCCCTTAGGGAAAGGCTTGAAGTGGCTGGGGACAAGTGTGGAAACAGCGTGGCCTGATGGGGTTTGCTCCCTTGGTGGGGACGTGGGGAAGGGGGAACTGGCCCGTGGGGACACGAAGCACCACTGATGCTGGGGTAAGGACTGGGACAGTCCCATTCCACAGGCACCTGCTCCCTGCTGGGGCAGGAGGGGAGAGAGAGGAGGAAAGGTCAAGGAAAAGCTTTCACGTATGGTCTCTCCCGTGGCATTCCTGCCTCCCTGCAGGTGTAGAAACCCCGGAGGATCCGCTGCTGATTTTCCCCAGTGAGGTCTCAGTGCTGGAGAGACTAGGCTTGCAGGGGTAAGACCAGTGAGCATCTGCGTCCCTCTGGGGGCTACGGGACAGGGGGGGTCCCAGGGCACTGTGTAGTCCAGGGATTGGACTTTCCTCCTTTTCCACTTCACAAGAGCTGCCCTCCAGGTGAGGGGCACTGGGGTCCCTGCTTCTGGTGGTGGCTGACACCCCTGGCACCCTTGGGAGCAGACCAAGGGCACTTTCAGCGCGCAGTCCCCGTGGTGCCTCCATCCCTGACAGCACTTCTTTTTCTGCAGGGTGGCTTTGACAGAGCAGGATGTGGAGGTGAGGGCTGCCGGGGGCCACGGCTGGGCTGGGGAAGGGGAACAGAGGGATGGACGCCTTGCTGGCTCACAGTCCTGGGGCTGTGCCCTGCTCCTGGCCATCCTCCAGGCACCGCAGTCCCCTGGCAGCCGCCTTACAAATCCCTTTCCTGGCGATGCTGTTGGCATTCCGAGGCAGCTGCATTTCTAACGGCAAGATGAGCCTGTCCTCTGTGTGCCCGGCAATCCCACAAAGTGCTCTGCAGCTCACCGAGAGCGCCCTTAGCCGGGGAGGTGGTGGAAGCTGCGCTAATAAAAATAATTTTCCTGTGAGTGCCAGGGCTGAGTCAGGCTCCGCTGTCAGCCGGGACCTGCAGCGAGGGCTGGCGTCTGCCCCATGCGTGCTCTTGCCAGGAGGGCTTGGGATTTCCATGTGTTATCAGCTGCCTGGGGGACGTGTCTCGGTCAGGCTGGCATCTCAGGGGGACTGTCCCCAGCATGTAGCAGCGTAATTGGTGCTAGGGCAAGGCAAGTGTTAATTATCCTTGGCACTGCCCTGCTTGGTGACATGCTAGGGGGTCTGTCTGTGCCTTGGGGACAGCAGGGCACGGCCCTGGTGGCTTCCCCTTTCCCTGTGTGCCACCTCTCGCCCTCCCGCCCCGCAGGCAGCCTTTGCCCACCTCGCCCTGGCTTTTCGCTGCGACGTGTTCACCCTGCAGCAACGGGTGCAGGTGGAGAAACGGGCACGGGATGCAGCAGAAGAAAACATCCAGGAGGAGCTGGGGCAGTGCCGGGCTGCCCTGGAGGTAGGTGGGCACCAGGGCAGGGGGCTGGCAACTGCTGGGGACATCCAGCCCTGGAGGGGTTTGGACAACTCAAAGTCCTGGCTCCGGCAGCTCCATCCTCTCCCTCCACAGAGGCTGGGCCCATCCTGCTCCGACGCTGGCTGCAAGGAGACGCTGGAGCAGCTGCAGCGCAGCCTGGCTGTGCTGGCGGCTGCCATCGAGCGGGCGACCTGTGCCGCGGAGAAGTTGGGGGCTGTCCATCAGGTCCGTGAATAGCCTGGGACCCCCTGCCAGGGCTGGGAGCCGCGGAGGGTGCTGTGGCTGGGCTGGGGGACCCATCCCTGGGCTTGCTGGGGTTTGTCTCTCCTCCTGGTGCTGGTGTACACCTCGTGTTTGCACGTATAGGGGTGCAAGGGATCTGCCTGCCCTCGGGAGCAGGAAGGGGATGTGTTTGCACCCCCTGGGTGGAGGCACAGTGGGATGCACGGGGGGGACTGGCAGGGACCTTGAGTCCTTAGGGAGCAGGAGATGGGGGGGCCTGATCCCCCATCCTGCCCGGCCGCAGGAGGCCCGGATGAGCCGAGCGGCGGAGGTGATGGTCCAGCACGTGGAGAACCTGAAGCGGCACCACATGCGGGAGCACGCGGAGCTGGAGGAGATGAAGCGCCTGATCCAACAAAACTCCCGCAACCGGCAGCTGGCGGAGACCCAGGGTGAGGTGGGCTCTGCCGCCGGGAGTTTGGACAGGGCGACCCTGTGGGATTCAGTCCTGACCCCCTCTGGGGGGGCCAGTGTGACCCCACACCGCAGAGCCAGCGGGTGGTGTGAGCTGGGCACCGGGGGCGGGTGACAGCTGGGACGTGATGACAAATGTGAGGGGTCGGTGCAACAGCAGACGCAGCGTGGGAGCAGGTGCTGGTGGCCGGAGAGCCATCGTCCCGTGGCCCAGCTGGGAACGCAGGGCAGGGGGGCCCGGAGCACACAAAGGACGCTCTGTCCCTGGACGCCAAACCCCACACACGCCATCGCCGTGCATGCAAAAAAGGCCCCCCTGGCTGGAATCACTCCCGTGACTTGTGCCAAGCATGTGGCCGGGACGGCTTTCCATGGGAGGGAGCTTTGCAACCATCTGTGCACCAGCTCTATCTTAGTTTTTGGGGGTGATGTAAAGCTGCTTCTCTTTGCTCCCAGACGACGCGGAGCCACGGCTGAGGCCTCACCCCCTGATGCGAACTTTCCAGCAGGTAACTGGTCCCAATTCAGCAGTTCCAGAGCCACGGCCTCCCTGTGCCCTGCCGCTCTCCCTCACTTGGCAGTCCCCACGCACCCGCTAGTCCCTGGGCAATGCCACTCCTGCCAGCTGCTTGCTGCGAGCAACGCCTCCTAGAAATGGTGGGCATGAGGAAAAATATAGGAGCAGACTTGGAGGGCTGCGGGGAGACAGGATGCCTGGGACTGGGGAGACGGGGTGCCCGGGGTTAGGGATACAAGGTGCCCAGGGTTGGGGGCTGCTTGTCCAGGAGATCTCAGGCAGGTCCCTCTGCCTTGCAGGGTCATAGAACGAGAGCCGCAGGCTTGGCTGTTCTCTAGCACCAGCTCGAATTCGGCACTGGTTCCCCTACAGCTCAAGAGGTAGGGGAGCGCTCGGGGAGGGGGGTGGGCAGCCCCGCCAGCACGGCTTGAAGCAGTCAGGACAGGCGCAACCCTCTTGGCTTTGACCTTCCCTCATCTCACCAGCTCTCCAGCTTGCCCCCACACCACCAGGGCCGGTGGGAGGCTGGCAGCGTCCCTTCTCCTCCTCGGCGTCCCTTGTCTGTGCCGGGGAGGCGATGGGGAAGGAGGGGATGGGGAGCACGGGGAGGCAGGCGGCGCGGTGCTCACCCCCAGCCCCTCCATTGCAGGGGTCTGCCCGCCGCAGAGTCAGCATCGCCGTCATCCCCAAGCAGCTCTTGGTAAGGACGCGCGCAGGGGGGACGGAGAGGAGCTGCGCCCCGCCGTCGGACGTGTGTCCCCAGGCTCGGTGCTACCGCGGGGCTGCGTCCCCACTGATGCTCCCACCTTCGGTGCCCAGCCAGGTGCCAGCCCTGACAGCCGAGCCGCCCCGGCCGGCGAGCCGGAGAGGGAGGGGGCCCAGCGCCGGCCCAGCACCCAGAGGTAACCGCGCCGGGTGGCGGGGAGCTCACGGCACCTAGCCCACGGGCGACAGCACAGCACCCCGTTCTCTCCCTCCCCAGGAGCGAGCTGGAGCCGCAGGGCCAGGGCAGCGCCGTGACCAGGGAGCCGGCGGCCGAGGCAGATGGCAGAGACTCAAGCGCAGGCGATGAGGAGCCGGAGCAGCTTGGGCTGACGTGAGCAGCACCCTGCGTGTGCCCAGCACCCCCACCCCTCCATGACTGCTGGACTCTCTGTGGTCCCGCAGTGGCCAGCACGTGGGAAACGGGCTGGGGGATTTGGTGATGGAAGGCTGGGATGTTGCTTGGCTGCCCCAGCTGGACCCTCCTCTGCCTCAGTTTCCCCCGTGTGTTGCGGGTGACACGTGCCCTCCCCGGGCTTGTTGCATTTAGGTTTGCAAAAGGGTCACTGAGGTTTGGGGTTGAGTTAGATGCCTTCCTCATGCCCAGCTGGGGCGGAGGTGGGATTTGCTCTCTCTTCCCGGATGATGAGTGTCACCTTCTCCCCAGGTCGAAGGGGTCCCCGGCGGAGCTGTGGCGGCCGTGGCTCTTCCTCCCGCAGCACTACTGGGTTTTCCTATGGCTTCTGCTCCTGAGCATCGCCTTCCTCCTCCTCATCCGCGTCCTGGAGCTGCAGCGGCTGCAGCCTGCGGCATCGCCCAAGGCCTAGCCGGAGCGGGGAAGGGGAGGCAGCCATCGCTGCTCCTTCCCCGCACCGAAACCCACCAAAATCCTAGAATAATAAAACTGAAGGAAAAATGGGGGATTTTTAGTGCTGGAGCAGGGAGGAACATCCTGTGCTGGGATGTGAGGTTTGGTTGGAGACTGCTTACAGGAGTGAAGGGCTCGAGGAGCAGCAGCAGCCCTCATCCATGCTATGAGTTTGCCTGTTCTCTTGGCACAGCGAGGGGTGCAGGGATATCGTCCCCCCCCCAATCTGGGGACAGGGACCGGGCTGCCAGCAGGTTTGCATTAGTGCCATGTCCCAGTGTGCTGGCCAGGCACCCTCCACCGCAGCGCGTCCCCTGTCCCTGCTGCCTGGGAAGCTGTAATTAAGAGCTAACGTTCATTTGCTGCTGCCTGGGGGACAAAGCTGGGTCTGGAAGGAGCGGGTCAGTGTTCAGACTTTCCCATCGCACCACAAAGAGCTCACAAACAGAGGGAGCTCTTTCCGACCGCTCCAGTGCCTGGGAAAATCGCCTGGTTTGACGCAGACGCCCCGTTTCCGCGTCCGCCCCGGCCTCCCGCCGCCCCGAAACGCGGGTGGGCTCTGCTGCACCCACACCCGGCAGCTTTGCAGGGGGCTGGTGGGCTCTAAACTCCCCAGGGCAGACCACTGGGGTGGGGGTTTCTACACCAGGACCCCCAGAAGAGGCCCAAGGGGGCTGCGGGAAGGAGGGATGGAGGTGCCGGGCTGGCCGTCCCTGCTCGCCACAGCCACCACCGGCAGTGCCACGCGTGACTCACGGGCGGCCGACGTAACCCCAGCCCCGTATGCCAGCTTGCCCCGTGTCCTTGAGTCACCCTCCCCAGCCTCGTGGCAGGTTGTCCCCGTGCGTCACCGGCCCGCGAGCCCCTTGGCTGTGACACTCGCCCCGGCACGTGGCAAGTGGCCAGCAGCACCCCGAGGACGCCGCCACCAGGAACCCCAAAAAGCAACCAGCCAGGAGCGACCTTCGGTGACCCCGGCGGCTCCAACCTCTGTCCCAAGGTACCTCCACCCCACTGGGGCCATTCCCACCCAGGGGGGGGACGTAGGAAATATCATCCGGAAAGTTTCCACGTGGGCTGTGGGGGTCTGGGACACAGGTGGGGGTCTGGGACACTTGTGGGGGTCCGGGATGGTGGGGGTCCGGGATGGTGGGGGTCCAGGGGTG
>VXBO01010079.1:178659-190396 GCA_013400135.1 Rhinoptilus africanus
ACAGGCAATCGCCAACGAAGCGCTCCGCCCTTCGGCGTGCAGCACAAGCCCGCTCTCCCGTCCCCGGGGCGGCGCGGCGCGGCGCGGGGGCGCTTCTTCTAAGGGAGGGCGGCAGAAGGGAGTACCCCAGCCAGCAAGGGCGGGCGGCGCCGACGGGCACCGACGGGCACCGANCCTGCAGTGCCACCGCCCGCCAGCAGGGGGCGCGGCGCAGGAGCGACGCCTGAGCCGGCTGGGCCGCCCGCCGGGGGGCGGAGCGGGGCCCCGAGGGAGCGGGGAAAAGGACTGGCTTCTGCTCCTGGTGTTTCTGAGACGCTAGCTGGTAATTCCTCAAGTTTTCCTTTAAAATTATTGTGAATTTTACTACTTCAATGCTTTCTGTGGGTGGGTAACCACCACGAACCCTCTTTCTCAAATCCTTGAGGTACTACCCAGCCCCATTTCAGGCTCATGTCTGTGCTTCCACCATCTCGCATGGCTGGACAGTATATACTTCCTTAAAGCTCTCTCCAACAACTTAGCAATTTTCTGAGAAGTCTGAGTGCGTGTAATGAAGCTATCAAAACCAGGTCTTGAATCAGACCAGAGAAAGATGAACCGTGGATAGTGAGGGAAGAAGACTACAAATCTTACTTAAGGGTTGGAGTTCAAGAGTTGTATCTTTCAAGAGTATAATTTACTTTAGCAAGCCACAAAATGCTGAACATCGAGTATGAATCCTAAATGATAAAACATAAGTCCTGCAAGTACAGTAATTGATAAACCATAAGCCATTGATCACAGCAATATCCTGTAAGTCATAAACTCCTGGCAATATATGGCAAACACTGAGGGCTAAATCATCAACCCAAAGCAATAACCACTTAAGCCAGGTGAAAACCTGGAAATGCTGCTACAGTTGTTTAACATCTTNATTAACAGATTAAAAGCATTTACAATTCCAAAACCCTTTTCCTATCCTGAACAGAAGCACTGAACGATGCTTTGTATGACCAGCCTCAGGAAAAAAGGTCTCAAAACAATGCTGAATTACAAGTGAGATTATATTAAACCAAAGGTTACTTTTATCGTTCTGAATCAGCAGACTGATTTGTCAAAGAGTTGACAAGACAGTCGACTGACTGATACCTATTGCTGGTATAAAGGGGTTCCAGGGCAGAATTGAGAGTGTATGTTATCACATGTAAAGATAAAAAGGCAGTACCAAGAACATTCCTAACTACACACAATTCCTTTGTTATAGCTATTGCAAACAACTATACAAGCTATGTAGAGAAAGCTAATGAGAACAACCATACTAGCTATGCAGAGCAGAACACTTAAGGGTACTTGTTCATGCCAGAAAGCAATTCTTTTTAGGAAAAGAAAAATAAACAAAAAAATAATAATCAAACAACACAGCAACTTTTATGATCTTATGTAAGCTGACACTTTCAACTTCAAATTGAAACAGAAAATACCAGTGCCTTCACATGTGCATGTTTGCAATAGGTAATATCCAAAATTCAAGCCAATAAAAAAATTTGGTGAGGGTTTTTTTTAATGGGTAACTGTATGACACTTTGTAGTATAGGCTTAGAGAAGTCTCACAATACTCCTGTATTACCACAGACACAAAAAAAGGCATTGTGATAAACATAAAAATAAAAGCCAAGTTATGGCCAAATTACACGACTGATGAAAGACAAAGAATTGTGGTAGACATGGTAATTTTCTGATGGTTCTTTCCCTCAAAACAATTACTTCATTTTTCATGAAGCAGCATCGTCCAGCCTCAACAGCTAAACTCGTCAAGCATTTTTGCCTCCTGGGGTTTTCCAGGAGTTTTTCTGACTACTGATAAAGCCTGTAGTGTTATGAAATTAAGTCACATCAAATGAACTGAACAGAGAGCATTAATCTGGGCAAATTACTTCCAACAGTTATAAAGCCACGGCTGTAGAAAAGTCAGACAATAGTTTCTATCAGAGAACAGAAAAATAATGACATATATAATCTCCTTTCTCTTAGACCCTAGATACAGGGCAAGGAAGGTTTTCATTCTACCGTAACAGAATTTAGAAAATATTTCCTGGATCACTGGTAGAGTTGATGCCCAGCCTTCCTATTATGTTATCCATAAGCGCCTGGGATGATGGGTGAAAACACAACTTTTCTTTCGGAGAACCCTGAATTCCATCTGAGGGAGAATGTATGGGAAGAAAACGGAAACACGTAGCATTCTTTCATTTGTTTTGAACAACTGTTATTGGAAGTTAAACCTAACTGGTTATATTACTTGTGCATATTTACAAGCTTTTTTTGGCAAAGATGGTGCCATCTGCAGTAACATCTGTACAGCAGTAAGGCTTGGAATAAATCATTTATTCTGCAGTTATGCTGGAGATAATATGGAAATAGGAGAAGTTTCCACAGGTCAAAAGCTCCCGTTCTCCCCTATCCTCTTTTGAGGCTTTTCTCCCATATTTCAGCCATCCGATCAACTGCATTGAATACATGCTTCTAGTCAACCGCTTCTAATACTGAATCCATTCTAAAACTGAATCCACAGTGCAACAGAGAGCTAAAAAAGAGAAAGCCTCATCATCGTCTGTCTCTATTATCTATGCGGCCCATATTCACAGAAAATTAAACATCTCAGCGTATCAGTAAAGACTCTGGGAACAGTCACACAAGTTATGTATCTTATTATTAGAAAATGCGTTTGAGACACATTTACAGGAAGCCCCCATATGATAACTCCTTTGAGGAAGTCTGTGTTTCTCCGTCGAGTTTCTCTGTATTACCAAGGACAGAAATTGTAGCAGTTAAATATACTTCCCTGTTAGACAGATTATAATACCAAGTGTTGCAGTGTGAAGTCAGTCCTCCTCCCTTCTTTTTGGACTGTCAGTAAAACACAGCAATGTTACTAAGCACTGCCACTCATGCTTTGTGGCGCTGAACAAGCCTCCCTGTTTGTCCTGTGTGGAGCGAAGAAAAACATATGCAATATGACACACCCAAGTATCCAAAAAAAGTGAAAAGTCCTCGTGTCTTAGATGCAGCATCAGAATAATCTTTCCAAAAGCAGGAAATAACCTTCCAAAAGAGGAAAAAGGATTTAAACGCTCAGCTCCATATGCCAGTAAGCAATATTCCTAAACTGGCAGTCTAAGAAGAAAAACCTCTGTTATGATAGCGTTTTTCATTCCAATCACCAGAAAGTTTGTGCTGAATGTTGAAGACAAAAACAAAGCCTTCATTGAGGCAAACATGGAGAGTGCTTCATTCATGAGAGAAGGAGAAAAGGAACCAGGAAGATAATAAGATATTTCGCAGGCATGCAAATCTCACTGAATAGCAGCGCAAGAGCACTTTTCTGAAATATTATCCATGGTAAATTGCCTGCACGCAGTCTATTCACAGATGTCTTTGCTCTGCCAATCTAAAGTAGCTATTCTCTCAGTAGTTTAAGAGTAAATGCACGCTTGTGACGCATCCAGATATCACTGACTGCATTCAAGTGTCTACTATACAAAAACACTCTTGAGTTCAGTGAGGCACTCTCAGGCACAGAAATTTTTTAGTTCTTAAAGGTCAGTAATGAGAGCTTCATTTCACTGTTCTGCGCTGAGGATTTTTTCCATGCAAAGCTCTAGTGTCGACTGAGAGCGACACAGAACCAGCTCTCCCAGCTGTAGAAGTAATAGTTTTAAGTCAACAACCTCTGTCTGCTCAAAACCAGCTGTGATATGGCCCTCAAATGACAGAATCCGCCTCAAAAAATTCACTAGGCTATCTGTTCTGTAAGACCAACTCCCTAAACTGTTGCAGCTTTCAATGGAAAATGAGAGCTGTTTATCAACAGGTCACTCTTCCAGTTCTTCATAATTTCAGAGTTACATCTAGAAATAATTAAAAAACTGGTCCTAGCATGGCAAATACCAATATACTTCATAAATTCATTCAGGATTCAGTGAGCCTGAGGCAAAGCGATCAGGATATGAACGATGTGTCTTAGGCAGTGTCTTTGGTTCTCCAGCCTCCAAGCACAAGGGTATCTGAGGCTCTTTGCTTAAACTTCCATTGCATTTTTAAGTCTTTGAAACGCCTGCTGCATTCTGTAGCACCACAGCTAAATTTGAGGTTTCTTGACACATTAGAGTCAAGAGCATTGAGAAAGATGCTTCTTTGTGTAAAAATGTTTGCATATATCCTCCCATGTTGTCCCCAGTGGGACATCTCCTCTATGTTAAGAGGCCTGTGTAAGATACAGTTGAGTATCTTTGAATAACTGAAGAAAAACTTAAGAAGTAAACTGTGGAAACTTGTGGGTGTTTCATCATCCAGTTTGTACCTAAAATTACATGCATCAGCATGAGGAAAAAAGGGACAATTTGAATGCCTGGAGAAAAGTGGGCCAACCATCAGATGTCACTAGTATGGCTCACTGTCAGTAGGAAATACAGTTTGGGGCACAAGCAGAGTTTCGTTTTTAAACATTAAACATGTAAACATAGCTGAGTTTCATTTTTAAACATTGGCTCGCTACATGCAGCCAGTGAATAAAAAGGTCATTGGAATTTCAACTTAAAATTCAATCAATTAATCCCTTCAGGCCAGTTAAATGATTACAAGTTAGAAACATGAGTAAGACCCTACATCATGTAGAAAAATCACTACAGCATAGCTGCCATAAATTTGAACTACTTACATTCATAGAAATATAACAGAACCTTATTTGCGTTTGTTCTTAGGATCATAGGAAAAATCAGGTTGGAAAGGACCTAAGGAGGTGTCTAGGCTCCTGCCTGGAGTGGGTCAGGAATAAGGTTAGACCACATTACTCAGAACTTGTGAAAAGGAATTCAAGAAAGCAACCTCTAAATGAAAACCAAGGGGCAAAATATCCCTTCCCCCTTGATTCCACCACCACCACCACCACTGCTTAAAAGACTGTACAGAACTAACGTTAAAAGTGCATTTCCAGCAGTCATTTGTCACCTGTATTAATTTATTTGCTTCAAATTATATAAAATCCACCCTTTATATAAAAGGAAGTCATATGTATTAATAGAACAGAGTAACATAGGGGGGAAAAAAAGAAATACAGCTTGCGATTATTCATGTCATTCATTAAAATAATCTCATGCTGACAAATTTGAAAAGTGATCTTTTGTCTCAGTGTTTTGATGACAAAGTACTGCTTAATATGTTTTTTCATTTACTAAATACTTTAGAGAGCAGCACGAAAGTACAATAGAAAATTAAAGATTTGTATTAATCACAACTGTTGCTTTAAAGTACAGCCCTTTCAGGAAATAATCCGAATTCTAAATTACCACATCATGTTTTCAGTAGTAACTCCCTGCAGTTTTTCTAGCTGTTGCATAAAAAACAAACCAACCAACCAACCCAACAAAATCAAATCACTTGTCTCTTGCTGTAGATTATGGCATTATGCTAAACTGGCACTGATGAAAAACAACACCACAGCTATGCAATACATGATAATTGGCTCTGATTTTTTTTATGAAGCACTGCAACTAAGGACTGCTTCATATAGTTCTTAGTCCTGTTGCTGTTAGGGTTACAGAAAGCAATGGGACTTCTGGAGTTTGGTGTGTGCTACTGGCAGTATGTACTGGTAAACTATTCTGTCCTTTGTTAACTGCACCTGTAAGCATGTATTTATTCAAAATTTCTTTCAGGGGATGATGACAAAGGAGCAACGTCACTGGCAGAATAAAGCTTGAGCACTGTAATGAAAACACTGCTCTCTTCATTGCAAGTTTTGTCGAAAGTCTATCGAAGATATGCATTAAATTTGTACGTAGCTCAGAATACAAAGATCAGCATGCTGGTTAATGGCAAATTATTGATTGAATTTAAACAAACGGTGAGGTTTTTCAGGAGGTCAGCTTGACTGCGGTGTACCAGATCAGATTCAGCAGACAGCAAATACAAGGCTAAATTTCTTTTCCAATCAACTGATTTGAACATAAGCCACCAATCTAGCAAGTGCAGTTTCTTAAAAAGTGTGTGTTTTTAAAGTAACAGCCACAAGCAACTGGTCAACTCAGGTAGGATAGTATTTAAGAGCATAGTAAAAAGACACTTGTCCTAAACTGCAATGATCTTACAGTCTATTAATTTGCACAACATAAAATACCACGATAGTATCAGCACAGCCTCTGGAAAAACTTGTCGCAGATGCACAACGGTGACCTGCTTTGATAGTTACTTTGGCAAGTCATATCTAATCTATAGTCTGAAATTAGTAAATTGACTTGTAGTTTATAGCCAAAAAATGGGGTTTGGTTACAGTTCTGCATAAGCATGCTTTCATTTTTAAAGGCTGGCAAAGACTTCTTTAGTAGCAGCACGCTTAGCTGAGACACTGGCCAGATTCTTCTGCGATTCATACTTGCATTACAGTAAGGGAAGCACCCAGATTTTATTTCCAGCCCTTACACTGAAACTAGCCTGTGGTACAATCTGTCACAAAACAGAAATCAATACAAACTCATGCTCCTGTTTGTCAGTTCCATCTGATGGTCCGTGCTGTACTATCAGCACTGACCACCAAGGGACAAAGCAATGGAAACACACTTGAGAGCCTGAAAGAGGATCTCCTGCAGGATTGCTGTCAGAGGAGTGCAACTACGTGAACTTTACAAAGCAAGAGAAGCGATCTGCCCACCAATACACACTGATCCCACGCCCCTTTCAACCAGACAGACCTCATAGTGCAGATAACTCCTTTTTCATTAAATAGCCCTCTCACTTCAGCCCAGGGCCACAAAAGCCTGCCCTTACCATGTCCTTACTGCCTAGACTTGGAGCTAGTGCTAAACCAGTTTCTCTCAAGCCCAGAAGCCTCTTATCATATCTTTGTCATAATTTACCCGCTACCTCCTCTAAGTATTGATAGAGCTCTTAATTTAACTTTCCAGACATACATTCCAGCACAAATGCCGACTGTGACCCCCAAAGCTAGTTTTCTAACCAACACCAGCATGGATCTGGGATAGCAGCAGCACTGTTTTAAGAATACACTTCAACGAAATCCAAATTCCAGAGTCCTTCCTCTCCAGAGGAGCATGAGATCTACTGGCTGCAGTTTATACCCAAGTATTCTAGTTAATAAGGTAAAAAATAAAATCCAAGAAGCTTTGACACTAAAAAAGCTTGCCCTTGCTGTCAATACCTTTCAAGGCCCCTACCTAGAAGTAATGCCTCTCTGAGGGCTGACTAGATGCCAATCCGCCACCCACTGCTGCCTTCTATCCTGAACAGGCTTAAATGAGTTTTCCAGGTCCCTTTTCAAGAGCAGAGCCAGTCAGATCCAGGTATGCCTGCTCCTTCCAGGTGCAGCCGTAAGGGGCAACCAGAACCATTCAGTACTGATCGGTAAGGTTTGTCGAGCGTGTGGCTTAAATATTATCTCATTCATATAGGGAAGTTAAGTGAAAATACCAGCATTGTATTCCTCAGCCTTGGGGCCTTCAAAAACCTGCTAATAGAACACACAGATACAGAACAGAGGTGTAAAAATATTCATGAAAGAAACAGGGATAGGATCACTGCTGAAAGTTTGGTCAGGGAAGCACAAAGGAAAGGTCAGATACTTCTCTGTTCTGAGGGGACTTTAAGTGTTGGTTTACTGCCTAGTCTATGTCAGCATGGTAGTATTCTATGTGCCTTATATGGTTTGTTCTGACACGGACGGTTCTTTTAATGACTTCACAGATTTTTTCATCCTATAATCACATAAGAACATTTTCACATAATTGTCTTCATTAACCGAAATCACTGGTGCAAATAAGAAACGTCTTTCACACAACTTTGCTGTGAAAATCTCCACATGGTATTATTACTAAGTGACTTTACATTTTATTTTAATTTCCAGTATATATCTTAGTCTGTTTCAGAAGACAGAATTAATGCCTTGCTTAACACCTCGCACTGTTCTGTTGCCTTGTACTTGAATAAAATGGGTTCCAGTTATGAGACTGCTGGTTTGATGCCTGTTTTATACTCTTCCTGGAGAAACACAAATGGGGTTAAAACAAGCCTGGTAAGGGAACCAGACCCTGACAGGCTACACAGAATTCCCTTCTCCCACCTCCCCGCCCCCAGCCTTTTTAGAGTGTAAAATGGTGAAAAGAAACTCAGAAAGTCTTCCGCTTGTTTGGCAACTAACAGAAAAATATTTCTGTTTGCACTTAGCAACACTCTGAATCAGAATTTTTAGTACAAAATCAGTTTACGTAGCCTATGCTGTTACTCCAAGCTCTCTGCAACAGTTTTACTTTGGCCTCTTGCCTTTTAGAAACCTTCAGGGCTGAGAAATTCTTCAGGAAACTGAAGAAAAGATCTCCATAGCTTCCCTTCGGGATACTGCTCTTTCAGAGTATCTTGCTTGGGTTTTTTTAAAAATAAATTCACAGGAAAGACAGACAGCAATAAAAATACCTCCACAATTAACATGTGAAAATGGAAATACCACACATGTAGAATGACTGTAGTATGTTGGGGATTTTTGCTTTATGATAAAAAACAGATCTGTACTATCTGCACACAAAAATGAGAAAATTATTATTTTCAGTCTCTAATATATTAGACTGGAAGGATTTTTAAATGATGAGCATAATTCATACACTTATTAAAAAGCATAAAGTAAATGATTAATATAGAAATGGGGAAAGTGTAAAGATTGTACCTTTGCAGAAGCATGGTTGCCCTCTAAACTGCCGTTTGACTTCTCATCTACTGTGGTTTCAAATTAAAGCAAGGAAGTTAAGATCTGATGTTGCTTTATTTCAATAGAAATACATTAATTGTGTATCCTGATCCTGAAATATTCTGTAACTACCTAAAAACTTCTTGCCTTATTAAAAAACAATGATAAAACAGTTTCAAGTCAGCTGCCTAGAACTTTTCGTGGTAATTAGCTCAGTTCATAGACTTCAAAAATGTAAACAAGACTCATTAAACACAGAAGAATGACATTTTTTATATTCATAAAAATATAGATCAGCATTTGTAAGGCCTCATGAAGGCATCTAGCCCTCATTCTAACTAGATATGGTAGTTTTAACACCTAAAAAAAAGGAGAGGGGGGTAGATATCTCCTGTTGATTTATCAATTACGGCTTTTTCTGTTAGACCAAAATGATGCACATAGGCTTTAAAATAACACAATCCCAATGCCAGTTTCTGTAGTTATGGAAAAAGGGCTATGCTAACAACAAAGTCCGTTTCATGTTCTGCTATTCCATTTGACTTTCTGTCTCCTCAGTTTAAGGGACATAGCCTGAGGCAACAGTCAGGATAGTGAGCTAGGTAGAACACTAACAATAAAACAAGTGTAGAATTCTTATAGGAACTGGGAAAAAAAGTAAAATGCCATAGGCATATATGCATTAGATTGGAGTGTAAGTCTACCTTATGAGTCTCATGATGTACCTTTCGTAAGAACTTTAGCAGGTAACTGAAACCTTAAGCAAAAGTTCACCTGTGGTTTATCAAAACGTACACAAAAGCAATTGTTTGCTTACATATAAGAAACATTTCTGATTGCCCTTCAGTCACTAGAATGATCCTCTATGGGCCATGTGAATCTCAAGCTGAGTCTTAGCCGATTACAAGAAGCTGCACATGTGCATAATGAGACCTGCCGTTAAACGGCACCTTCCCACCGGAGAACAAAGTGCTGTGCTCACAGACATTCTGCACTTTGGCAAGCTCAGTCATCAGTGAAATGACATTTAAATTTTTTTATACCTAGAAAAGCAATTGGGTGAGCAGGGCCTCTCAGACTGCAAGCTTCCCATCTCCGTAAGACAGAAATATTCTTAGCAGCTATCCTGAGAGGAAACTGGAGATAACTTGGCAGCGTGCTCTAGTAGCAATACATCACTGCTTTCGAATTGCAGAACCGAGTTCAAAGAGACAAATTGCTTCGCTCTACTACTGGAGGGGAGACAGCCCAAACTTAAAGGCGATTACAGAGTATTTGTTATTTAAGAAAAAGAGAATGACTGCAGTGGAAGCACCAAGAGCTCCAACACTGTAAAAAAAATTAAAAGATAAATACATTTTGAGCAAAAGTGGTTATGTCTTGACTATGTCATGTAACACGTTACTGCAGAACTCTCCAATGCAGAATAGAAAAGGTGTGCTCCTGTCAGTGTGGTACTGAGCAGGAGTTTGCTACAGCTGAGCTGCTCTTAAATCCTGCGCTCTGCTTAAGGTATTGTGTGGGCAGCTCAGGCACCTGTCACTCAACCCTGCATTTGTCCCGATGATTCTTGGAGTTCGGAGCAAAAGGAGTGGAAAGACACAACAGTTGGCTACAAATAAAAATTTTAAAAGGGGAAAACTGTAAACAGTTCAATAACTAAAGAGGTATTGATGAGAAGTCAATGAGACAACTGAACATGGACAAAATTTCAAAGGAAGAGACGGACACATGTAGTTAACAAAACACACAACATCATTACATGGAGATTATTTCAATATTGGTGTCTGATGTGAAAGGATGACCAAGCAGGTCTAATTTCTCTCTTTACTCATTTCCATGTAATTTCTCTCTCTCCTCTTTTTAAGTTGTATTAGGGTGATGTTTCAAATAACAGTGCTCTGCATGAATTCCAGAATATTTTCCAGAATATATTCCAGGGAGACATACAGCATCTGAATGAACACAAGAAAGCTTGATAAAAATTTTAGTCTTGTGGGGTTTTTTTCTGAATGCTTGCTGTTCTCCTTTCAGATCTGGAAAGTTGCAGATTGACACATCTCTGAGTTTTTTTATGTTGTGGTTCTTTTCTCCTAGGATCTATGCCCTACTGGTTCTGGGAAACTTGTGACCTCTGCATTTTTAATTAGAACTCGTAATTTTTTCCATAGCAACATATTTTGACGTTGCAAATACAGAATCTGTCAAATCAAACAACTTCTGGTCAGATGAAAGCCCAATACATATAAATGCTGAGCAGCAACCGGATGCATAATATGACACAGTTAAGAAAAAAATCAAAATAGCAAAAGATGGATGGAAGTCACGGCGTTGGTTAATTTATAAATTTTGTCTTAGTAATTCATTCATCAATACAAATATAAAAGAATTACACTGCATGCTGAACAGGTTTAGACGAGGAATTGTTGTTACTAATTTCCTTGCAGTTGAGAACAGATAAAATCCAGCTGTTTGATTGGTGTGCCAGTACTCACATGGTACAAAGGAAATGAACTGTTCCCAGGAAATATTCTAGATGTGGAAAAAGCCTTACAAGGATCAACTGTATAAGCAGGCAGTGAAAAAAAAAGAAATCCTCTGCAACAAAACCTGAGTTCAGAGGCTACTAAGAGACTCAGGAATAATACAATTCAATATGATGGATTAAGAAAAATAATTTGGTATAATACAGCAGTTATATATGTATTTTTTCAAAAATATTTATTTATGCTACATACCTTGCATATGCCAAAAAATATTTCCCTCAATAAGAAAAACTAGCAATTTTTGTTATTCAAATACACTATTTATGTGTTACTATAATTCATGTAATAATTCTTGATTACAGACATTTTATGGTATTACTGTTTCTGACATCTGTGCGAGCTTTTAAAACATATTTCAGTGTCAGGAGAGACTTGCACAGAACGGTGCTTCCTGTCACTGTCCTGGTTTGAGGTAAAATGGAACCAATTTTCTAATTTGGAATTTTACTTTTTAGCTGGGCCT
>VXBO01010079.1:190526-269000 GCA_013400135.1 Rhinoptilus africanus
ATTAAAGTAGTTTAGTTCTTTTTCTAAACTCGTAAATCTCCTTATCTCTTCCTCTCCTCTGAGGAGAGAGGCGGGGGAGGGCCATCTGTCGCTCCGATTGGCCAATTCGGCCAAAACCACGACAGTCACCTTTTCCTTGTAATTACCAAGAAAGGCACTACCAAATTTCCTCTCCGATATCAAAAAATCTTCTACAAAAATAATATTATTTTCTGATTAACCAGACTTTTACTCATCGTTACCATAGTCAGTTACCTGTGTTTCCTCTTCCTGCTTTAAACTAAGATTCGTCTCCAGACTAAGAAAGCATCTTTTAGTGCCATTTCTGATACCATCCAAGACAATCACCCTTCTGCAAGGACACCCATATGTAATGCATTGTCAGGCCAGCAGCCCAGAGGTATAAATGTGCTCAGTAAGTTTTCTAAAACAATTGTTGAACTGCATGAACATCTTCAAGAAGAAAAGGCAACCACCAGTGTGGGAATAGCTGCTTTCCCCGCCCCCCCGCCCCGGCCTATGGTTAGTGTTAGACACATGATTACTGTCCCTTTGTCTATTCCATCTGTTTTCACTTTCCACAAAAAACACTGGAATATTAAGTAAAACTTGGTGTGTTTTAACCTTGCATTGCAAATAAGGCCTTTCTGGGGCTCCTGGATCCTCCTCTATCCCAGGCACTCTGCCTTGAGTATGTGTTGGGGGAGAGGGGCACAAAAACACAAAAAGATTTCCTAGCAGGTATCTGGTATTTACCCCTCATCTGTCTCTGGTATAAAAGAAAACTGAGTAAGTTCAACAGTCCAGAAATGTACTTTGGTAGCCTGCAGGCTGTCTAAACAGGGTATGAAAATAGATGATATTACATGATTTAGATTTTCTACTTTAAATTGCAATGCTCTATTTGTATAAACTCTCCTACAATTGTCAGTGGATGTCATTTTTCAAATTAAATGCTTCATCTCACCAATTTAAGAAAAAAATCACCACTGCTGTGAAAGCTTTGATTTCCTAAAACCACAACATTTTAAAATTTATTTAACAACAAGATGGAACAATTTAGTAAATCTACTGCTACATATAACATTCATTTAAGCAACCTAACAGCTAGTTTGCTGGTATTGTATATGAGACAGAGAAGGAGCATCACTATGTATGCCTCAAAAAGGATCATATTATTTTTAAAAACCAAATAGTAAAACTGGAATATTTTGGACTTATACTTCCAAGTATAGATTGTTCAAGGTTATGCCTGCAGCAAACAGGAACGTCTTCTGTCTCAGCAGCTTGCTGAGAGAAGTAGAAACTGACCTTGCTTTTATGAAACCAGCAGCATTTACTCACTTTCTGTGTTTGCAGTTTTCCCAGCTATTTCCATAGATCCTGGCTGCCTCATGGGTCCTAAGGATGCCATAACCTTAAACAGTCTTATAAATCTAGAGGGGGAAATGATCTGTCTCTTGTCTTAAGCAGAGAGCCTAGAATGTCTACGGGGCTTTACCAGCAAAGTTGCTGAAAAAAGAGCCAAGACTCAGGGGTCCCTGACCTTTCCCAGCCTTCCTCCACTAGTATCAGCCTGCAGCCTACTCTGTAAAAGTTTCTGCTCACCCAGGGAGCAAAATTAGAAATCTTCTCCAGGGACACTCTCTCTTTCTTCCACCAAACCACTCATCAGTCCAATGAGACATGGAAACCAGAAAGAAATAAGTGAGATAAAAAAATGTGTGTCACTCAGTATGGGTTTCCCACAGTAAAGGGTAAATGTCCAGACGCGCACAGAGAGTTTCAGGCTGCCTGGTCAGCAGAGCCCCAGCCCTCACACTTCGGCCAGGGGTGTTCAGAGCTGTGACAGTACAGAACCAGCACATCTATCATGTGTGTAGGTGTAAACATGTTCAAACTGAGTACCAGCAGCACCGAACAAGTGTTCTGATACTCTCATCCCCACTGTTCATACAAATGTGTGTGGCATTTCATTAATGGCATATTTTCTCCAAAAAATTTTGGACTGATTTTTGGACTGTTGTGTAAGGCTGTGTGAAGGCCAATGATAACCATATAATTTCTTGGAAAAAACTCATGGTTTTAGGCGCATTTTTATCATAAGTCACCGCAGATCAAGGTAAAATTGATAAATGTGGAGAATTTTCCAAGAAACTAAAAATCTGATATTAAAAATAACCAACTGCAATACACTTTTTTTTGTTGTTGTTGTTTAATTGACTAGTTGTTGGGTTATAATTAGCTTTTTTCAGCAAAACTTACAGAACGGTTTATCTATCCAATTTTTGCAACCGCTCCTAATTCCCGTCACAGGTTCTGCACGGGGAGGATGTGAGGTTCAGAGAGATTTTGCACCACCTAGTGAGCCACTGATGCCTGCAGCTGCTAGCACGGAGCTCCAGGTGTGTTTTGAATGGGTAAAATGTACTCTCAGCACAAAATTCACAGAAAATTTGGAACCTGCTGTCCCATGAACACAGGTATGCTAATGTTCTTTCGGCAGCATGGTTGCAGCCTCCACACTATGATTTGTGGCTCGAAAGCTGCCCGGCAGAAAGGGACCTGGGGGTGTTGGTGGCCAGCGGCTGGATATGAGCCAGCAGTGTGCCCAGGGGGGCGAGAAGGCCAACAGCATCCTGGCCTGGATCAGGAATAGTGTGGTGAGCCGGATTAGGGAAGGGATCATCCCCCTGTACTGGGCACTGGTGAGGCCCCCCCTCGAGTGCTGCGTTCAGTTTTGGGCCCCTCACTCCAAGAAGGACATTGAGGTGTTGGAGCGTGTCCAGAGGAGGGCTATGAAGCTGGTGAGGGGTCTGGAGGACAAACCTTATGAGGAACGACTGAGGGAACTGGAGTTGTTCAGCCTGGAGAAGAGGAGGCTGAGGGGAGTCTGACATTTGTGTACTATCATCTTATTGTTATCTGGTCCTCACAGAGTTTATTTGACCATTGCGTTTGACCTGCTCTAAGGTGGCCCTGATCTGGCAGGGGGCTGGACTAGATGATCTACGGAGGGCCCTTCCGACCCTGTGATTCTGTGAGTTTGTGATTCTACCTCCCCCATTTAACTACAGGAAGGGAAATAAGAAAATGGAAACAAACTTCTGAAGTAATATGCACCATGAGTTTAGCATTTACATATCAAAAATTAATGGAATAACTGTAACTGCAGGCACGCAAGATAAAGGACAGAAGCTCTTTTTCCTTGGTGGTGCAAGCACCTTCTCGCACAGAATCTGTCACCAATTCTTTTCCCAACACCATGAGATTTATTTCCCATTCTCTTCCAAGATGCCAGGAACCCAGCCTCTAGTTGAAGTTTGCTAAGACAACTATTTTTGACTTATCTTGACGAAATTGTTGCATCACATTTAAACATTTGCTCTTTCCACCATCATAAATGTTCAGGCAGAGAAACAGCAGTGTGCTAGATTTGAGGTGCTGGAGACGCATACTGGAGGCTTACAGTATCATCTCTGCTTGTCGACTGGGATCACTAGGAAACAAAATACTGCCAAATTTTCATCCAGCCCTTACTGGGACACAGTATTAGTCCACATATAATTAAATGCAAAGCCATTGTGACTCAGAGGTATTCAGAGAACAAAATCTTCTTAAAACTACTGAGATGAAATATATTGACTGTTACCAGTATTTCCTTTCTCACTATGCCAGTTCAAACCAGTGCTGTCAGTGGCAGTATGAAACATCTGTAAGTACAGGCTATTGTAGCTTAATGGAGTTTGCCTTCTAGCGAACTGGAAGCTCACCTGTCTGACATGAAGTCCAAAGACAGTCACACTATATATTTCACTGATGTAACACTGGACCTTGAAGTCTGAAAACTGCAATATTTTGTGTGGTTCTGACTACATACCAAATATCCTCAGCTTCCAAAACCCACTTTGCAACAGGAGGCCTTCCAACTGGGGCTCAGTTCCATACGTGGCAACCAATGCATGCTACTACATTCACAGCCTTTGTACCACTGTGGACCTGTGACATTTTAATGTGAGCAGACAAAGCATCTGCATCCCTTTGTTTTGTTACCTGCATCCACAACCCAAAAACTGCAGCAGAGAATTGTATGTGTTTAACAGAGCAAGATGGAGATAACTTGTGGCTATTTTAATTACGTCAAATTTAATATGTGATTTTTTTATATGTATCGATTTATGTCAGCATGTTGCAAAGTAATTCCAAGGGACAGCCTGAAAACGTGGTACACGATCACTAACATTCAAAACCATAGTCATCTTGCTGTATGAAAGTACTGAAAAGGAAAAAGGCCAGACCTATAAAGGCAGCTGAACTCCAATCTATAAGCAATGCTGCTTCATGGAGATCCTCCAACAAAGTAGTGACAATATCTGGTGCTCTCAACATAAAAAATGGAGACTGACACACCTCTATGACTTTGGCAGAAGTTACAAAATAATGGAGAAATCGGAGCCATCCTACATAATGGCAAAAGGCTATTAGTAGTAGCCCAAAAAAAGACACCAAACACACAATAGGGTGCTGAACACAATCTTTTCCTTGTAGCATCTTTAAGTCAACACCTACAGTTGTCTAGGACAGGCAAACTCAGGTCAAGCAACAGTTGACGCTTATGTCCTAGGGTCAAGATAAAATTTAAATAAGAAGCAACAGCTTGCTTTTTTGTTAGCTGAGAGATAATGTGAAGGTACTAATTAAGTTGTCAAACATCCTCACTGAAATTCACTCAATGCTAAACTGAGAAGTGTCCTTAAAAACCTCAGAAGTGAGGAAATGAGCAGGAGTAAACAGTGCCTTCCTTTTGATATCTAGGTTCATGGAAGCTTTTCTGAAACAATGACAGTTAGGTAACAAGATGTAACCACTTACAAGGTGTTACCTATTGTGAAGGAAAACTACAGAGAACCGTATCTTGCTTTAAGAAGCTTCCTGTTCTACTAATTTACTCAGAGATGGCAGCTTGAAAGAATATGATCTTCTGAAAGTGCCTAGTGTAGAGCACAGCCTGAGAAATGCATGTAGAGCTCTAACTTCTAATATAAACACGTTTTAATCTAAAGCTGTTTGAAAAGTTAGACAAATGCTTCAATTTAGCACATCTCTATCTAGGGGCACTAATTACCACTTCCTTTTGCAGTTTTCCAATGCAAAACAAAAATCTGAGGGAAAAAAAAGGAGCTTATGAAGTCCACAACAAGAATAAGTTTTAATATAATGCATTAGTTTATTCTCATTCGATTCTAGTGAGGACAATAAGATTCCAGGAATGTGTTTGGTCCAAAAGTTTCGATGTCACTGAAATTCTAATCTTCAGAAAACACTGGAAGATGAACTTTGACTGTATAGACCTTTAAATAAAAATAGCTTTTTTACTAATGTATTCTTCCCAAGTGCCTACTTCTTCCTAGTGCTTCCCATCCTAATACTGTATGTTTTTGCAGCTGGCAATTGACACTGCCAATAAGCCTTTATGGTCAATGTTGTTTAATATATTCCCATCAGAAAGCTATTTTTACTATATAATTTCAGTATCTTCTTGAAGTGTCTTGCATGTAACATTCATATTTTAATTTGCATTTTTTCCCATAGGATAAGTAAATAAAGATTCAAACAACAATATTGAAAGAATTCAGGCATGTTTGCTGAGAGAAAGAATTTTATGGAATGGAAAAATGCTTTGTTTTACCAAAAATCAAGGAAAAAATGCACTTCATGGTTCAGATGGCTATACTGGAGATAACCGATACAGCACCATCATGATGGAACATTTGCGTTTCATAGGTATGGGAAAATAACACGCTCATCTATCATTATAAATGTTAGGATGAAACGTTCTCAAAATATTGTCCCATTCTATTGAACAATCCCTTAAGCAGCTACAACTGGCCCTTCAGGAGGTAGTCTGTGTGGATCTGTGCTCACAAAACTGTTATTGGCATTTTGTCTATATTGCTCACAGAGCTCAGAATAGCACTGGGTTAATTCACAGTGTCTGAAGAGTAGATACCATTTACATATGTTTGCTCAGGACATATCTGCCATTGCTGCATTACAGTAAAATGTAAATTTCCTTTCTGCTATAGTCTACTAAATAAGCATACTCTGTCCCTTCCTCTGGACTGAGAAAATTTTTATTCACACACAACCAGTATAAAAATACTGTGACCTCTTTAACAATCTTCAAGCCAATACTTTCTGCTGAATTGGAAAAATAATCTTATGTGGCTACAGAAATAATGTTTGTGTTTTATCAGTGTCGTTCCCGCCAAAGGCTGGATTATCTGTTTCACATCCATTTAAACACAGGAAGGTTATAACAGGGCAGACAGCAATCTGGACTTTATTGGCTGGGAAAACTGACCTCATAAATCTGATTTGATACATCTGTCCTTTCGGCTGTCTGCATATATGCCCATGCATCCCGTTGGCCATGTGCCTGCTCAGTGGTAGATCAGCTTCTGTGGCTACTGCATGAAGGATTGTCCACCTCCCCCTCTCTGCTAAAAAAATAAATGTATCAAAAGAAGTGCAGAAGGGAAGGACATGTTTATGGCTGCTTGTAGGTGCTTAAAAGAGACAATGTACTGTTATGATGAACAGTCAGGAAACTACTAAGAGCAACGTTGATGATGTCTATCCATCTATTTCTGTAAGCAGACACTGACACTGTTCTCACTGGCACACTTTCTGAGTACACAGAGGCGTCTAAGAGCGGAGTACATCACTGCACAGTGTTGCAGGCCATCTCACATCACCAACACCTTAGAGCTCCCACTTCAACAGCAAAAGATTGGTATCTACCACTCGAACCCAGCTAAAAATACCAAACTTTCAAAGAGACCAAGTTTCAAGTAGGGAATGAAAGATCAGAACTAGCACTGTGTAAATACAAAATAGGTATTATGATGTAACAATTATTCCAGGTACATGAATTTGCTGAATTGCATTTACTGGAGTGAAATGTTTCCGTTTGTTTATCAACAAAGACACATGAAGTCTGTTGCTCTGCAGCACAGCGCATAATAGTGAGTTTTTTGAAGGGAGTCACGCAATCCCTTTTTCCTCCAGTGTTATGGCCATTCCATTCTTTAGGACTACCTATACAGGCTTACACAATTTGCTTTCCATTAGTAAACCAATTTGATGTAATTAGTGAATACCAGAGAATTTTTTAAAAAAGAGCACATTTCACTCATTGCCTTTTCAAAATGAAGACTGCCAATTTACTTTTTAAAAAGTCCCTATACCAATAGGCAGTTTTTAAAACTGCTCATGCTCTACCTGGAAAAGTGACACTATATGATGGAAGTAGGAACAAATTAAAAATTAAATCTTGTCATTTTAGAATGTTTCCCACCTGCCTTAGATTTTCTTTTTCTATGGACACAGGGGTAATTTCATGATTGACAAACATTTCTGTTTCCAGTGTCTGACTTAGTTGCTAGATGCATATGACAGCAGTAAAATATATACCTAAGTAGCCTGGCATTTGTACTGATTTATGCTTGTTTCAGGCACTGTTGTTAAACTTCATAGTGGGAGAGCAGAGAATTAAAAAACAGATTAGCCTCCACACTACAGATGGATTTGGCAGTCCAGGTGCTTAGAGGAAAAGCAAAGAACAGGCTCATGCTATTGATCCCATTTTCTGCTATGTGCTGAGAGGATGCATCAGTTTGATCTGATTTTACTATTACTCCACTTCCCAAAAGCTCTTCTAGTAGTGCAGGATAAGATAAGAAGATCATGGGAACCGCAGCTGATAGAAAAATACACCCATTGATTTCTTCTCCCTGCTTACACCCTATGCTTTAATTGAATTTTGTGGTTCAGCACTGGTTTCAGCCTGTGCTTTAGGAGTCAACAACAGTACAAAGTAAAGCAATGGGAAAAATCAAATTCTTGAATTTTGTCCAAATGGAATTGGACAAAAATAGACTCAGAGATTCTCATTGCAAATTTGACTCTGGAATGAAGGTTGTGTTGGGGTTTTTTTTGTTCTGGTTTGGGTTTATCTCCTTTTCACTCAGCTCTTCCTTGCAACAAGGGCAATGTGAAAAGGAGAATGTTGGGAAAGAGAAATTTTCTTGTTCCCAGCAAGCAGGTTAAAACATCAAGAGAGTTGGAGGTTTTGAAGAACTCACTTTTGACACAGAAGTCATAGAAGAAACTTAGCAGAGTGTGACAAGTTGCTGTCAGTCACCTCTTACATAAATACTTCCTTTGCCAGTCATGCTAGAACTTGGTTTGCAGTTTCTCATCAATGCACTATGTAAATGCTAATAATTTAAATGCTGGACATCTAAAGGCATGACAACATTAAGCGATTCTAAAAGAAAGGGAGACATTTAAAAATAGAGATGAACAGTTCACTTTCACTCCAGCACTGAGCAGAGTCTTTACATGCCTTGCCTTCCCTGTGTTTAAGTTAAGCGTCCATCGTGTAATACTGTTTTCCTCCACCTTGACGACATGGTTCTGCATCGCTCTTTTTTTTCTGCTTTACCTGGAGAATGTCTTTAAGAATCTAGGTGCTAAGATTTACAAGCATGGATGATGATTTGTTTGGCAGATCACTAACAACCAAGACTACGGATGATAAGCTTCAATTCAGGATTTCCCTATTGTCCAGCGTCCCATGCAAAGCGCAGGTAACTAATCCTCTTTAACAGAGCTATCACAAAAGCATGGTTTCATTATGAAAGGTCAGTGTGTGAACAGTGCTGTATACTTTTTCAAAAGTTCAAGTAGCTAAAGAACTGACAGGCCGTATGTAAACAGAAAATACGTGATGAAAAAAAAAAATAAAGTGCACACACAACTTTTTGCTCTAACCACAAGTTTTTACCATGACTTATATTGCACTGAAGAGCTGCATGCATAAAATCAAGATCAGAGCTGAAGAATAGGGGAGGTACTCTGACTATCCTGCAAGTTACCCTGGACCTCCAGAACTCCTTAGTAGCTGTTCTTCATAGGAAAACATTAAGCATATGTATTACGTGAGATTTAGTTTGAGTTCTGCTCTTCGTATGGTAACACTTACAATTCCTAGCTTAATTTCCAAGCAGAATTACTTCACCCATCTGACGGCTTGCATTTGGAATGATACAAATTTTGGAAAGGCTTATGGAATGAGAAATGCAATGTAAAATTGTATTTGCATGTCCTGAGGAGAATAGTATGAAGAGGAAAACCCAAAATACCAACTCTTCTTGCATAATGAAGAATAGTTTTAAGACATAATGCAGTTCAGCGTTTCAAAAGAATCACAGCACAGCAAGGAGAATACTGCCAAGACACACAGCAGAATGGCAGGAACTCATGCACCGCCAAGCCTTTAAGACTACAGATCTTGGATATTCCTGCACAAGCCAGGCATGATGCTACCCACAAGGCAGCTACATGTGCATGTCTAGTTACCAGCTACACTGCATAGTCTTCCAGATTACAAGAACAAAGACAAAATGAGGGAAAAGCCTTCAGCGACACTGATTATCTGCACATTTTTCTAAACCGCAGTCATAGGACAGACAATCAAAACTCCTTTTTATGGCAATGACTGCTCTAGTCTTATCTTCTTCATATTTGGAAAGAGGGTATGATGCATGCATTGCATTAAGGAAAGGAGGAATAAGATTGATGTCCAGGTTAGAACCAGTAACTATCTCTTGTTTGGGGATCATCTGGTCTAAGTGGGGTTCTTCCTGCCATCCAAAGAGGGCCCACGTGAGTTTCATAACGGGCTCAAGATGAGCTAGCCAAAACACGTGCCTTCTGCCACTGCTTACAGAGCAACATTCTCATTGAAACAGTCTGAACTTCACCAGACCTGAGGCAGTGCGGGCATGGTAATTAATCCATTGATTCCAGCTACAAAATACTATGCAGATCTCATAGTGGTAATATGTCCACTTCATCTGTCGTCTCCAATTCTTCAACAGCAGACAGAGTAAGTTTTTGTTTGCTGAGCGCTACATGACCACATTATATAAGGCTGCTGCTAGCAATATCAAAACATATTAAAAGTTTAACTAAGACAATGTGTTTCAGAAGAATTTGCTTTCTTTGGAGCTGGAATGTCCCCATAAAAAGGCATGATCTGTACTAGACTGAGCTGTCCAATGATCTGCAAATGTTGTGCATTGTGTCCTGGAGTAAACCCTGCTTTCTTCAAACCCAAATTGGTTTGGATTCCTCCTGTGCATGCGGAGAGCATTTTCAACTCATGCTACAGCTGCATGCCTTAAACCTGCATTTTGATTTGTATGGTTGACTTTCACAGATGTACTTTCACTTCATAGTACTGCAAGTTTACTGACAACGCCACTGACCCTCTTCACACTACCCCTGGGAGGGGGTGTGCAAGAAAGCGTCCCTGAAAAGCATAGGTGTTCCCGTTTTCAAGGCTTGATCCACTACCCTGATTTGGCCAAAAAAAGGGGTGGGTTTGTTCCCCCAAGATTGTCCCTCTTCCTGCTAGTCCGCTGAAAATACTGATATTTATGTAGATCTGTGCAGCACACAAAACTGTCATTCAGCACATGCACATTTTTAATTTCTCCCTGCACCAACACAGACTCATGGTTATTAGCAGCCTTCTGTTTCTCCTGAGTGCCTCTTACCACTACTTCAGCCCATCCTCTGCAGCGTCACACATCTTTACTACAGCTGCTTCATTATTTCTTTTTAAAGCTTTGTATTCCCCAGTCTCCCCCACCTCTCTGTTAATATTTGTGGTCCCAGAGTAGTGCACAAGGCAGGAAAGTCCAGGACACATAAAAGTGAGCCACACTGGCTCAGTCCAAAGGTAGTTCTGGCTTGGAGTTCTGTCTCCAGCAGTGTCCAGAAGACATGTAGATCACAACTGCAAGAAACAGGGCAAGTGCAGAGCAATTCACTCTTTGACATACCCTCCCAGTTTACTGCCTTTTTTAGTAGTAAAGACAAGTGGTAACACTGGCAGGAAGTCCCAGCTTTTTTTTTTTTTTTTTTTACACTTTCACCAGTTCTATTGTTGTTACACAATACAGAGATCAGGCCCTGGAAAACAAGTATGATATGAAATACTTTTACAGCATTGCTTTACATGCAATCATTTGCACTTCTTTTCAGCCTTCCCTCAAAGCTCCTTCACCATTTATCACAAAAGACAAGAAGATAGTGGACACAGAGATGGTGAAGAGCAAGTCCATCCTTCGAGTCTTCTGCTGTCAGGAGAGGGTGCTTCCAACTGACACATTCTTTAAGCTATTTTAAAATGTCCCACCTTCAATAGTCAAATACATCTCACTCTGAGTTTGGCATTAAGCCTATGTTCCCAATTTCATAGCAGGACTTCCTACTACACCTTTTGTACCTCCCCCAGATAGTACTGAAGGGACTACAGCTGAGTGCAGAAGCTAGAGTTAGTCACAGGTAGTCACTGAAATTTTTCCTTTGTTTATGTACACATACATATAGGGACAGAATACTTATAAATGCAGGGGATAACCCTTGTGCTTTAAGATAATATTCATATTCTGGTATCTAGTAAGAGAAAGGCAGTTATTAGTGATGACTGCCTTAAAAAAATGGGCTCTCTCCAAACGAGAGAGAACTAGCTTCTCTTAGCAACGTGAAGTGGTGTTCAGTAGGGTGGATTGGTGTTCAGTCTGAGATATAATTCACATGGCCTGAAGAAAAACTGCAAAGTTTGACCTTACTACTGTGAAAGTAGAAAGGTCTTGTCAATATCTGCAGAATTTGAACCAACAGAAAAACTAGGGATCTGCCTGACACCTGCTGAGCCTAAGTGCAGTTCTAGTCTCAGGAAGGGCATAGTGGAGGCTCATAGAAGGGCATGTAAAGAGATTAAGATGATGAAACAGCTGCCTTATTGGGGTACTGGGGAGGAAGAAGCTGGGACAGGATGTGACAAAGGCTTGCAAAACGATGAAGTTGGTGGATAAGGTGAATATGGAACTGCTGTTCAGGAAACCTGACATCACTGAAACTTGTGGACACTCGTTGAAACTTATGTAAGATCAATTCAGAAGACCTACAAAAAAGTACTTTAAAGAGACGGTAGAGAACTCCTGGGTATTGCTGCTGCAAAAACTTCTGGAAGCAAATAGCGCCTGTAGGTTGAAAAAAGAACCAGACAAGTTCACGGACAATGGGTTCACACAGATATAAGTGGAATTAGGGTAGGGTGTGCTTTCAACATCCCTACTTCAAATCTTATGTCCTGTTGCCACTTCTGGGGACAAAGTGCATTTTTTATTAACCTAATTCTGCTGTAGTCATTAAACATTCCTTTCTGTTCCTAAAGCTTTAATGGAAACAAAACAAAACAAAACACCTTTACCACAGAATACAGACTAACAAAGCTAGTGCTTTCAGGCTTTGAGTGAATAAGTGTGAATGACAGTACTGTTTTTAATTACTGCCATGCAACAGTGCTAGGAGCAGAGAACCATGTTTTACAGCAATCCCTAAGTGTGCTTCACATTAGAAACACAGAGGAGCATTGGTCAGGGAGAATCCTGCAGATAAGACTGAAATGCAACTTAAAGACTGAATTCAACTTAAGGAAATTAAATCTTGAATGACTGGGAGTCAATCTGTAGTTCTCCCCAAAGTATGGCCTCTAGCATGGTCATTGACTTAAAGTATTAAGTACAGGCAGCTTGAAAACTTTTAAAGGGTGTAAGCATTGGAAGAAATTTGCTTATATTGTAAAGCCTGTCCTGGCATCAGAGCTTGGACAAATCCTAGACGAACTTTAAAGCAGCCATGTAATACTTGTTATCACAGAGTAGTTGCTAACTTTACCAAAAAACTTTTTTTACCTTAACTCCATAGCATGGTGAAATTTAGCTACTTAGGACTCTAGTCTCCTCTGTTGTGGCTCAAATACTCTTTTCTTAAAAACTTCCAGCAAAACTGTTGCCTCGGAGAAAGAAGTTTTAGGCAGAACATTTATAAAAAAAGAGGTGGGCCAAGCAAGCTGGACCTCTTATGACCATGTTCAGACCAAAGAGCTGGAAAATATATTTAATGAAAAACCTAATTTTACACTTAAAAAAAAATTATATACCAGCAACTTAAATGCCAAAGTGTTTTTCCCACCTCCTCTACAAGATTTAAGTAATGAGGCAACCTTTTCTGATAGCACCAAGCTCTCCTCTTGTGGTCTGCTTTATGATAGAAGGTCAAGGGGCACCCTGAAATGTTTTAGGGCACACTGAAACAAGAAGATACGTCTGTGGGAGAATCTCTGGGACAGTGCCTGTGATGTTCGAAAGCCACTTGCTATTCAGGGCCACTGAAGCTTCCCTTAAGAATAAGTACAACACGGTGCCTTGCGGGGACTGCCTGCAGGGCAGTCTCTGATACACACTGTTGTCTCTGGTGAGACCTACTGCTCTATATGAAGATTCACTACTGCAAGCCTGAAAGAGGGAAAAATTATGATACATTCATATGTCATTTGCCCACCAACATGGCAAGAAGGATCAGATTATAATACTCATCCCCTGTGGATATAAAATCTCTTAAGCGGCTGCCAACTCCAAAGGTCATGAGCAAAGTATGGCCGTACTGGCAAATTATTCTCATTATCTCAGTGCACACTGTGCACATGTGATGAAGCCAGACTTTGACAAGGAGACATAGTTTCTATTAGAGCATGGTAGAAGAGCGGTAGAGAGCAAGAAGAGAAAACATCAGGCCCGTTTCATGGATCAGAGCAGAGAGGAGTCACTGCACCAGAGTTGATAATCCTCTCTGGTCCCAAATGCTTTGCAGCAAGCAGAGGAGCAATGCTGGAAGCCATGGTTTCTCAGGCAATTTGCAAATGATAGCCTGGCTATCCAGCAACATGTCCGGGCCTCACTTCAACCTGACGCTGGGTGAGTGAGGGAGATAAAGATGAAAGGTACACCAGACCATATGTGCTCCTTATAAAACTGCATCAAAGGAGCTTTTGTCCACGGGGAGGCCTCATAACTAGTCCGCTCTGACTGACAAACTCTTTATGATTTCCAAGGAGAATTCAGACTTCAATCCAGACCTGGTTCAGCCAAGTGCAAAAAGATATATTCTGGGAAAAAAATTTACAGCCATTAAGCAGAATATCTTAAAACCTTTTATCCTCTCACAGAAGAGCACAGAATAAACATGAGTGCTGATTTTCAAAATCTGTAGTTCCTTTAATAGTTTAAATAGCATATTCGCTCTCATTTGACCCTCACTGCCAATCAACAGCATCAATAAAAAAGGTATTCCAACAGAAGTGCAGGCCTTGTGTGTTCCAGAAATATTTTTAGTTACTGTGTATCTTTCCAAACAACTATTAGGCAAAATCTCTGCTGAGTCTGAAGAGCAATGTAAAGTTTTTCTCATTGCTCTACCATGTCTATGTCACTGCCATTAGAATTATATTCTCTGTCCGTAACAGCACTTGAACAATCAACAGACACTTTGCTTTTATCAAGCTCAGGCTTTTGAGATGTTTTCTTTCTACTGTGCACTACATAACTAACCAAAAGAGAAAGATTAGTGCAAATCACTTCCATGATTCACCATAAATGAGCATTTCTCATCACCGCTTGGTTTGAACTGCAGTGTATTGGAAATGCATCGGGTACGGATCAATTGTCTGACGCACTCAAGCTACATTCTGTATGTGTTATCGACTCAACTGTGAAGCCATGTAGCAGAAACAGTTAAGAAAACATTTACAAGAGACTGAGTCCTACAGCAAATCAGTAATGAACTTGTTTGTCTGACCTATTTATTCATGACCTGTAAGTGAGCTGCTGCTTCTTTCTAGTAACTTCTACCATACACATAATACTACAAAGTAATGCTACATAAACTAATAAAGACAAAATAACCACTTAATTCCTGTATCAACTTTCTCATTTTTTGTAACTAACACAGGAAGATAATTTGCATTGTGATCATTCCTTGCAACATCTTGGTTAACTTCTACTTAGCCAAATGTGAGTAAGTTTCCTCCAGTTGAATATTGAGGGAAAAGTTTAATTCAATGTAGCCTTAGGAAGAAAGCTCTCAAACAAGTTTATGCAAGATAGCTATGTTCTATTTTCTGGAAATTTTTAAAACTGGAAATTATAAATATTCTTTTAGGGAAAACAGACACTGTCTTACACTTTGAATGCTTCACTTGAGATGCTTAAAACTTTTCCTGCATTCACATCAAAGCACTTCCATGACAGCTAGGGAAAGTGGGTTATTTTTTATATATCTTTTTTCATGTAGAGACTTAGTATTACAAGGAAGTATTGCATGTGTTTGCACACACACATGTAAATAAGTGACTCTCTGAAGAAAATAAAACTTGTTAAGCTCATCCCATCCCCCTATACTTTTATGAGATCTCTGAAAACTGTTTGATGCTCTGTGGGCCCCTTTCTCAGTGACCCAACACCTCCCTAAAGTGCCAAAATTTTAGGAATAGCAGCTGTACTCACCTATGTTACTTCCAAACCCACAAAGATTTCAGAAATAAATGAGGACTTTCATAATTTTGGGCAGCTTTTTTCATTGAAGAGTGCTGCTCCTAAACAGAAAAGCCCAGCAACTTCATAAACGCCTTCCCTGAGACCTTCAGCAGCAGGAAAGACACTGACTCCAGGAGGAATCCACCTACAGTTCTGAAGCCCTCTTACAATGCTAAACATACCACATAAGCATAAGGCACTTTTTTCATACATTGCGCCTCTTCCACCTGCCAGCTTCCTTGTACAGAAGTGATGATGTGGAGGGAAGAGTCTGTGACAATCCACAGTTGCTGTTGCAGGGTTTAGGGCAACACCAAACTCAGACCAGCCCTCCAGACAGACAGCCCTACCATCGTGAGGGTACAAAACGTCTCAGCAGTGCTGCTCTTCATTTTGGTCTGAGCACTTTTGTTTTCCCGAGATGAAATGTGTTAGTGCACTACATGGCAGCACTCAGGCACACACTGGATTGATTTACTCTTAGGGGGAACTGGAGATTTTGTTTAAGGAAGCTCATACAAGAGATCATGGGAGACCTGAAATTTTTGTAGTAGAGGCAGACAGTAAGTGGATGCAAATCTGTACAGAACCAGGATTCATTAGTTCTGTCCTGACAGAACTTTTCTTTACGCAGCTGCTTCTCTGATCCCAGAGCGCATCTTTTACTCACTCAGCCTAACATTACCACTCCCTCATCTTGTATGCAGTGACCTGCCAAAGCAAGAAAATCCTCAGCTCACGGAGGATGAAAGTTAAGTAACCAGGCATGTAGTAAGGCTTTTCTCTTGAAATCTGACGTTCGGACCACTGCTAAAAAAGATACGTGACCACTGTGCAGTGCTTTCAGACACTCAGCTCAGAGTACAGCAGTGCACGCGGGATCAGGTGTTCTCGGCACTGATGGTGTGCTGGCAGGGCCTCTCCTACTCCGAAAGCTAGAAACAGTATTTGTTTGACTTACACAGAATGTAAGTAAAGAGAATACAAGCTAGTGCTTTTTCCCAGGGATTGTCTCAGCTGTCCTTCTTGCTTGCTTGTATCAGCCTGCTGGTGTAAACTCAAGAGGTATAAAAATAAGGTAGAGGAGAAGGACTTCTTCAAGACAGAACTAAGTTGTTTGTCATACAGATTAAGTATGAACACAGTATATTATTGATTACTGTGTCCAAATGAGCTTTTTATGACCAGAGTTTTAGGAAAAAAACAGGCAAAAAACCAGCTCTTGCCAAGAAATCAATTGTAGAGATGCTAAACGCAAGTTTGCAATAACTTCTAAGTAAAGAAAAAAAAGCATATTTTTTTATATCTCTGGTTTGATGCTGTTTGCCACAGTCACGATGGGCTATAATGCTCTTTCAAATTTTCCAGCACAAACTCCTAATCTGAGGATATTCTAATGAAGCGAGACAAATGCCCAACATGAGAATAGCCTGGCATTTCTGCAATGAAATGTGAAGCTAAGGCCAAATCCCGAGGTGATTTTACAGGCAAAACTTTCAGAAACTCTGATGGATGCCTGTGTAAATAAAGACATCACATTTTGGCATGTGACTGCTATCACGTATGGAAAGCATTTTTCTTTTAGAAAAACAAAGCAATCTGCATAATCCTGTCAAATTGGGAAGGTAATTTTAGCACTTGAATCAAGCATTTTGTGCTGCAATTTCCATAAGGATATTTCGGGGCATTTTAAATGCACACCACCTCCATGACACAGTCTAGCACTGACAGCGCCATTATCTTCAGCACTGTGGGGAAGAAATTTAAGGTTTATCTCCTGGTTTTAATGAAATATGAAGATATGCTTGCTTCAGGTTCAGCAAGCAGCTTATCCATGTGGCAAATAAGAAATGTAATTTTAAAGCTACTTTGCCTTCTTGCTCTATGCCTTTACGTAGCACCTTCCACACATCTTTCCCTTCCCCAGAGGATTTTAAGGACAAGTCTCTCCATATGGCTGCCCTCTTCTGGATGGAATCAAAAAATGTTCAATAATTTCCACAGAGATAAAATGCAGTAGTCTGCTTTTCAATGGAGGACGATTTACATTTTTCCCTTGTGTCTGTGTAATCACAAAGGTTACATTATGCCAGAATAAGAACTATGAAATTCTAAGGGGCTGCTTCTTAATTCTCTACATAGTTAGCCCTGTATTTTTGAGCAGAGTTTTTAGCCAACTTGCTTTTTTTTATCTTATGAAATTTTCCATTTTTGCATTTCTTTCCTATATTTATCAGTGCTTAAACCACTGTTGTTTCCTTGAAAGTACTTAATCCTCCTCCACAAATATAATGAAAAACATTTCCGTATCTCTTCATTGCTTAAGGTAAGCATGTTAAACACCGAATATTAAGGCTGGAAGGGTTCTTATATAATCTCTTCCTCTGCCCCAAGTCAGGGTAAAATATTTCTTTGCTACGCTATATCAGTGTTTGGCTGACCCCTATTCAAGGCACCTGATAACAGGGACTGCAAAATTTTTGCAGGGAACCCCAATCCGCTGCTTCACTAGTTAACTATTGGTGTTCCCACAGGTTTGTTTATAGACTCATGACATGAGTAAAGGGCTCTAGGGATGATTTTCCAAAGTAGCCATTCATCAGGGAACTCAGAGTTTCTTTGTGTAAACTCTCATCTTTAAATTGAGTGCAAGGATTAAGAGGCAATGGAGAAAGGCTGAAGACAAAACGTCCCTTAAAGAGGGTTTCAGTTCTTGTCAGTAGCACCAGGAAGTCGGAGGGTTTTCTCAGTATTATGTTTGCACAGTCATACAACCAGTGCACGCTTCAAAACTTTCACTGCACATCTGTGCATCACTGCATGGACTAGGCACCAAGCCAAAGGCCGAATTCCTGCGAGTCCGTGCAGCTCCCACACGGTTACAGCACTAGGACCCAGAGGGAGCTTAATTTCTGTGAGTCAGTGCAGGCAGCAGAGCCCCGAGAGCAGTGAATGAGGCTGGAAAGGCAGAGGGAATGTGAATGGCTGTTCTGGCTTGGGAAAGTGTCCACGGACTGGGGTGCCAGAGCCTACAAAACAGCTTGGACAACCCTCGGGATTCCCGGTACCCCCGGCGCCCAGCGGCACTGCTCTGAGGTGAGTGGCCCCACAACACTCATTTTTCACAAAGCAAGTAATGCAGCTGCTGCACCAGTTGTGAAGTTTGGTATCTTCAAAATTAGCTAACGTGGGTTTGCTGTACAGCGATTTTCACTCTCTTGAGTGCTTATTGCTTAAAAATAGCATTTGCAATAAAAGCGTGGTCTAGCGTAACTGGAAATTGCATCTACTAATGCAGGTTAAACTGCACACACATCTGGAAGGTGTTCATAAAGCATCTGTGTTTAAGCTTAAAGCTTGAAAAACATCTTCAGTAAGAACAGCTTAATCTTAGAGAAACATAACTATTCTTTTCATTCTTTTTATCCAGCTATATAACTTTTATTATTATGAGAAGTTTTATTTGCATCGTCCAGCAGTTACACCTATCTAAGAATTCTTTGCTGTCTTTGTTCTAAATATTAAGGCTTATTTAACACTTTCCTTTTTTTTTTCCTATGATAATTCTACTCTAGATAAGAACTCCTTTCTTTCTTTACTAACATGAATAAATAGGTAAATCAAAGAATGGTTGGCCCAAGGCAAAAACCTTTTAGCTATAGGCAGAGCAGCAAATCACTAGAGACTGGGTATCCTGTAGGATGTCCACTTGGAAGAGCTCACAAATGCCCTGCTGCCTGCCTGTTAGTGATAGGATGGAAGGGACAATGTTTGTTGATTTATACCCAGTGCTAACAGTGTTTTACCTGATACACTAGTCAGAGACAAAAATGGGTACCCCAGTCAGGGAGACAGAAGGAGTTGTGTGCTGAGAACAAAAAGTGTTTGTGCTTCAGTTGCTTCCTTCACTTTAAATTCTCCTTATATGCTCAAGAAGTTTTAGAAAAACAGCAAAAGTGAGCGTGCTTGTCAGGCTGGTTTTTCCAAGTTGTGACAACTTCGAAGTTGCATTGTAACTGTTAGACAGATAATTTATGGATGTTTTCATGCGCTAGAGTATCACAATAAAGTCTTTTGGGCACTTTTTTGCTAAGCCAAAATAAAATGTGACAATTATCTGCAAAAAGATAGAGAGGGAGTTAACTTGCCTGTACGTTCCTACTCTGCACTTCTGAGCTGTTTCAGGTATTATGGAATAACAGGCTTTTTGAAATAACCCTGACAACAACCATTTCAGACATTTGCCTGAAACTCAGAAGGTTACAATATTTTCTGCACTTTCACAAAGAGGTTACAGTGATGGAATGAAGAACCAAATAAACGGCAGTGTTCACATGAGTATGATAAGAAAGATTTGGCCTTTAAATATATTCATATATATATACACACGTATATATATAAATCATTTTCTCACAAATCCCAGCGAGGTCTGGAGAGGAGCCCTCCTGATGAATCTGTGCAATAGACTAATAGTGATTTCACATCTAGATCAATCCCAGCCACTCACTCTAAAGGGCTCTGTCAGTCTCACAATAAGGTAGCAAAGAAAGTAACTGTGGCTTTCTTTTTCTCATTAGCTTTCTCATTAGCTCTTTCTCTTTAGCTAGACAGTGTCCATTTTCTCAATCAAAAGCTTAAACTACCTTTTCAGATGTCTTAATTTAAGTTCAGTGGATAATTATAATGAGCACAAAGGATCATTCTAACCCACAGGCTAAGTAAGCAATTGTTACGTAGAATAACTAGGTAGTCTATGCAATCACTGTCAAATTTAAAAAATCAAGTCAGAAAATTACCTAAAATACGGATTCAGATTAGCATTTTCCAGTGTAAAATGTCCTTCTTTAATGGGATACCTAGAATGAGGGTTAGATAGAACATATTTTAAAACTAAATTATTTTAATCAATAGAGTAAGTCCCATAAATTCCCCTACTGCTCTCCGTGGCTTTGGCCATATAAAAATGTTCCTTTAAATGCAAATTCTATTAATTGGTTTTCTCTTTCCTTTCAAAATTCTTTTAGGACTAACAGAGTATGGAATACAAATCAGTTAGTATTAATTGAATTAAATTAAAGGCAAGTGGAAAAAATATTGGTAATTTTAAAAACTTAACACAATTCTGCCATTTTTTTAGTCTATATTTTAAGAACAAACTCTACTGATAAAAAATACAGGGTTCACAAAGTTAATGCTTTCACTCCAAAAGAGTCAATATTCTAACACCAAAAGTCAATGCTGGATTGGTAGGTTTAGAAATATTTGTCTGTCCTTCAAATCTCAGTCCAATAAAAACTAGGGAAACTCAACTCCTTTCAAACTGGCAATGGTGACCTCTGCTGGCAACTGCCTTCTCATGAAAAGAAGTTTTAAGGGCTTACTGAGAAAGTGAACCATGAACTAAAACGTTTATTAGATCAGCTGATAAAATAAGCAAAATGTAAGATAACACCTCTTCCCACGGAACTTGTCTCATGGTAAAGAAAGTGAAAGGCACATGTAACAATGCTGCTACAACTGCACTTCTTTTACAGTAAGAAGGAAATTCTCCCTATTATGAATTTGACTTGAACCTGGTCACAGAGGCCAATGTATTTAAGAGCATTTCTACGACAGAAGCATCTCCCGCTGTGGGATCGATGTCCTATGGGATGCGTGTGGCTTGTTCTCCTGACATGATGCCCTTTGTGCAGCTCTGCTGAATTCATTAAATATTTGTGTGCATGTGTATTTATACCAAAAATCATGTGGCCAAGAAAAACAAGATCATTTTTGCCGTTGCCAAGATATTGTAGTATCTATTAATGTGAATTATGTGCATCCGTATCTGCCCAGTGCCACCAATACTAAAGCTACGTAACTTCGCTGGTGGAGATAAAATCTCAAACCCTCAATATAAACCCATACTACCCCCACATCCTGAATATTGATTTGCATCATTTACATCTCCGAAAAAGAATAAAGTAAAACAAGAAAAGTTGTGGGATGATGAAAGGCCTGGAACATTTTCCATATTTAGAGAAACTACATAGATCACGATTTCTAAGTCTGGAAAAGACAAGGCTAAGGAGGGGTATAATGAAGATATTTATAGTCATGATTGTCCTTAAAATGTTTAAAAAGAAATGGCTGTTGTCTGCCTCCCAGTTCAAAAATCAAGGAGCGGGAAATAAAACTAGCAGGCGGTAGGCTGAAGGCAAACAAAAGAAGATGGCTCCTCTCTCCATGCATAATTGAGCTATGGCAATCCTTTCCACGGGATACTGTAGTTCGCAGGGGTTCAGAAAGTCATCAGACATACTAACAGCAAAGAGATTACCTGTGGTTCAGGAAATCTGTGATTCAAAAACGCCTCCTGACTGGGAAAGTACACCAAGGAAATGATCACCATAGGATTGCCCTATTCATACATCACTCGCTAAACTGCAGGAGACAGAATACTGACCTGGGTGAACTTCTCTTCTAGTCCAGACACCCCAACCTTCTTCTCAGTGTTTTAGCCTGTCAAATACTTGACCAGTCTCAGCAGGAAGAAAGCTGACTATGTAATACTTACTATGGGCTGCCAGTTCACTGATGAAAAAAATGGTGATTGTGGCAAAATGAAAATATAAAGATAACATTCTTTATTTTTATTTTTGTTCAAGAATTAGGTGTAGGCATGTGTTCATGTAAGTTTTCACTAGAGAAGGACGTTAATGCTGATATTTACAGCTATTCAGGCAAATCAATGTCTAAATAGATTATGACTAAGATATTAAAGAAAGGCCTATGAAATTACATAACTGGTTGATCTTGTGAAATTCACTGAAATCTACTGGAAATGGGAAAATACAATTTTATCTCATATGGCCTATGGCCTGTTTATTTGTGGATCTGACATTTTATTTGAAGCTCATTATTGAACTCAAATCTTTTCTACCTGCTTTCACTAAAAATATTTTACAAACATCTAAGTAAAAAGTCATGTGGAAATATTACATCATTAATTACACTGACAATATACCTTTCCCTCTGAGAACTGCATCACCCTGCAAAATGCAGCAATGCAAACAGTGAAACCTGAATGCCAAGAACTGCTGGCATTTTTCCAAGGCAGAAAGGTGGAGATGTGAGACGTCAACCTGACTTTGCTAACCTATCCCCAAGTGTAGCTGACTTGCTGCTGATGCGTTAAATGTGTTTTTCAGCCTTTAGTATGCATAAAGAAACACTACAATTATACAGAACTTCCTTTGGGTGAAAGTGGTATTTTGTGCTCACAAATTTTGCTTCTCTGAGATTATTAAGGACTTGGAAATAAGTTATGATGTAGTAACACCTGGCACTTGTAAACAATTATGGGGACACGGGAGAAGGGATTAAATCAAATGTAATGGATACACAAATGAAGATGTTGGGAAGAGAGTTGGGAAGTCACCAAAGATACACAGGGTTGGCTACAGCAATTCACTAGTCAGCACACCTCTTGAACACATTAGCTCCAAACGAAGCAGACCCAAGGACACCACACTGCACAGTTCCTTTCATGAGTTTAGGAAAGACAGAAAGATACAGTACTTGACTACCTTTAGACATTATGTCTGTGTGACTATATTTATGTGAAAGACATTTTGGTTACACCATTACTGTACAGCAGGAGAAAATATGAAAAGCACTGCTTAGTATTTTGAGCCTGCATACAGATATTTAGATGAAAATTGCTGTATGCATGGAGAAATCAGGCCCACATCCATCCATCCATCCATATATATATATGAACAAGACTTCTCTGGCTATTATCTAAATCCAAAATTAAAATGACTGCATGAGGTAGTATTAAATAACATGCTCGATGGCTTAACTGCCGGGCTTCTGTAGCATCACTTGAATTTCCTGTGCTATTGTTCAATGAATGAAACGCTTCTGACTCTTTCTTATCTTGGAGGCAACACTTATTTCCCAGTAAAAAGCCCTTCTTCCTTTTTTCCTAGGTTCTTGCATTTACAACAATGCTTTGAGATTTAATGGCATAGTAGTTGACACTATCAGATGACCCAAATCAATATCTATCAGACTCACATTCTCTGGGATCAGTTTTATCACATGAACATGGCTTCCACATTTCATAGTGGTATTCTCTGGAAGAACTGTGAGATGGTGACAATGCATAGCAAAAATCCTGAGGAACTGCCGGGCCTGAACTTTAAAACCTAAAGTCTAACGCAGTCTTCCCTCAGTCTCACAGTCCCAAAAAATATTTTCCGAACACAGCTCTGATCACTGTTGGAAATCATACCTGAAGTAACCAGACCACTTGTTGTAGTTCAAGACTTCTTTTGTTCAGGGATTTTCTAAAACTGAACATTGAACATAGACCATTAAACTGATTAAAAAAAAAAAACAGCTATCCCCAGTTTATGTTCCTGGCTCCAAAATCAAATTTCCTGTTCCGATAGGCTCCGTAACAATGTGCTAATAAAAGATCAGATTCTGCTCCCGTTGACTTGTTATGTATCAAAACTCCCACTGATTTCAGTGGAAAAAGACTGAAGCACAAAGACAGAAAGAATCAAACAGAAGGTAAGACAACTTCTTTGACTTCGTTTCGTGTCTTGCTTTACAAATTGTTGACAACATCGTAATTATCATTTATGTTGTGCAAATATGAAGCTCCTTCCAGGAATAAAATTAATGAAATGAATGAATAACCAACAAAATTAATCTGCTTCTTACACTCAGGGCCGATCATTTGTTTTGAACTGCCATATTTCTGGGAAATGTTGCTGCATTAAAGAGTATGCAACCAATTGATTTAGGTCAGTTAGATGTTAACTGCTCAGGAAACTAATAAAAGATTAGACTCTTTCTGACAGTTCTGACGTACAATGAGTAAATTAGCTCAGTATAAATACTGCTGGGAAGCAGATTATTTCTTTGACGACTTTCTGTTTACTAAGTATGGCTTTGCTAGTCTAAAAATTACTATTTTGATTTTTTCCTATTCTTAACCATTTCATATTTTTCCCTCTGTATTGTACACATATAAAGGTGACATTTTTCTGTGGTCTGGTTCACTGATTAACTTTGATTTTATTTTGTTCTTTACACAACCATATGCGATCCAGGCTCTTAAAAAAAAAAAAACCTTCAGAAATTTTTGTTATGGAAATTTGCCAAGCACCACATTGTTATATATTAATTGGACTGTGACATGTTTAACAGTTCTGGCTCACAGAATATGTGTTTTTCTATTTTGAAATATATCTCTTTTTTTCTTTCTTTCTTTTTTTTTTTTTAAGCTTTTATGTGCTGAATGACTCAGGTATGAAAAAAGACCTGTGCTTGTTCACAAAGAGATTTGCCCTGTGGTGAATGACACAGCCTGCATTTTCCAAAATGCATCATTTCCTGCCCATTATTTCATGATCCTTTTGAGACGCTCTATGTACCAGCCTCAGACCAGCAAGGTGTTTAAGGCACATACATTACTACAACCATAGAAATCGCTCATTTGAACTATGCATCGCTTAACACATGTCAAGAACAACTCACAATTCTTATGAACATAATCATAAATTCAGACTTACTTTGGAACTGTACTTTCACTAATCATGAACAGTATTACGCTGTGGCCTTTAGGAAGGGTCAGCAGGGCATGTCAGCTGCAGTGGGTCAGTGGGCAAGAATTTACTGTCAAGCGGTGCAAGCGTAAATGTCTCTTGTCACTGCAGCTGTCCATACCCTTAATTCGCTGGTGCTTTCATATTTCAGACTGAAAATAATGCTTCCACACAGCAGCCTTTCAACAATGGCATTTTCCCTCATTCATAATGCGCGATCGGGCACAGAATAGCCATCTCTGAAAATATAAAAAATTTTAATCTCATTTAGAAGTATGAACCAAATTTTCTAATTGCAGTTGATGGACTGCTACATTGCACCGTCTGCTGGCAGCTGCTGCCCAGAGGGATTGTGTAGGACAATGTGCTTCAGGGCAGGATGATCTACCAAAAAAAGGGCAATTTTTTTTTTCAAAAACAGCTATCAATGCCAGTTGCACTGTATTTGTGTGTCATATTTAGGACCCACTTAGAAGGTTCTGAAGCATCTGAAAATCAATATGGGGTTTGGGAGCACAACAGCTTTGGAAATTTGATTCCGGCATTTAAAAACTGAGATACCCACAAACAATGTGTTCTATAGGGCACTTGCTGAGAGAAATATGCTAATTTATATTGCACGCCAGATCAGCTACCTCTTGCAATTCTGGAATTCCCTCAGAAACAAACTGTACATGCTGCTTCTGTGTTTAAATTTGTGTCCCATTTATTCCTAAGGTTTTAGTAAGTTAGAAACAAACAAAAGAAATGTTTTCTAATAATTCACAATTAGTATAATCTCATACTCCATTCAAATTTAACTCCTCTTTACAGATCTCAAGAAATCAAGTACACTGTGAATGTGAAGTGCTCATAACTTGTGAGACAAGTACGCATGCATGTAATCTTAGGGGGATTTAAATTACATAACATATTAATTCTTGTGAACTAAATATGCACATGGATATAGGGATTGTACTACTTGGTATAGTTACATTTCATTATATTTGAGTGACATTAAATATCCAGACAAAGAAAATACATGGTTACATACAATGTTAAATTTTAAGTATTCTGTTCAGGCAGTTGTTCTATTCTGCCCTGCACACTGCTCAGTGATCTGCACTAGACTGAAATACAAACTAGAGTCATTATTATGTGGGGAAAGCACTACGTATTTTATCATGTTTCCTCTATTGTGACTAATGACTAGACAACGAAGACCAAAACCATATCAGACAGCTCATGTGTATCACTAGCAGGTTCCCAGCTGGTCACAAGTTGAAGGTGCAGTATATAAGCTTTGGAGTAAATGTGCCTGGATTTTTTATGAAATTCAAATACTTTGTGGGGTTGAACATAACAGCAGAAAAAGAAACAATTTTTGATTTATGTTATCCAGCAGAGAAAATCAGAATTGAAGATTAATATTACAAACTCTGAGTAAGTTAGTAAAAAGTTGTACTTGTTAGTAAAAGGTCTAGTGTGAATTTGGAATGAGAATTTATATCCCAGCAATGCCATTATTCAACAAATCATAAAATAAAAAGGGAAAGGAAGAATCTTCCATTTCTAGCATGTGTGTTGAGTAAAGCCTTATCAGCATGAGATAAATTTATCATCCTGATCCACTGGGGAAAAAAAAAAAAGAGAAAGAAAAGTAATTGCTTACTTTGTAATAATGGATCTTACCTAAGATGCTCCCATCTGCTTTGCAGTCTGTGCTACATGGTATAGTACGGTCAGATGAGAAAATGCTTAATCCAGGTGCATGATTTGCAGCCAGATGTCTGTGTTGTAACTTTTATCTTTATATCATTGGTAATTAAAGAAGACTACTTGAGTCATATTGTATTGGGTCCCAAAATGATTATGAATACATTAACTGTGACGTTGCATTAAAGGTTAAGTGTGCTTGGAATTTCCAATATTACAAATGTGATGGAATAGCTTCACATGACAAATACCAAATATTCATCAAAGCAATCAGTCAGTAAAATTGTGAAACTATGTGGGTGCAGGAAAAAAGATGATTCATTTACAGATGTGCTGATGATAAATTTTTCATCATTGCACGCAACCTGGGGCACATCAGGAACCAGCCAAGTATTTAAAAAGACATGGTTATTTTCAATTAGACAAATTCTTCCAAAAAATTTGACAAAAACTGTCTTCAGCTCCTATTTGAAACAATTTTTGCTAGATGTAATAAGCAAAACCCATAAAAATATCCTTTGGGGATTAATTCTCTAAAAATAATAACTGAAAAACCTACTGACTTAACTCTAAAATACCCCATTTCCCTCCCAGGTGTGATTTTTGCTGCTAGTAGTAAAATCTGCAGGAGGCTGGTATATTTATCTTTCTAAAAGCTTCTAAAAACTTATTTTAATTCCTAGAGGCTCTGCAAATTATCTGTCCCAGAAACAAGGCAACATTGCAGCATCACTCAGAAAGAACACGCGAGAGGGCAGGTGCCATGTTTCAGTCTGTTAATCTCTACATTACAGTGTAACCTAATGTAAACATATACAACGGAAATAAAGTTCTTCTACTTGGGGGGAACCCTAGTGAAAATCTTCAAAATATTACAAAGAACAATCCAAGTTCTCAGGAAGCAATTAACTGCTTGACTAAAAATATAACTATTTTTTTTTCTTCTACCTAAAACTCATGCGTGATATTTTGAAACATTTGACTGAACTCCGTCACTCAGTCTTGATTATAGTTTGGCATTTCCCTCTGTGTAGGCCGATCCATAGGGAATGCCATTCATACCAACACTGAAGTAGAGCAGGATGACTCAGCTCCAATCAGTGTTCTTTCTTCTTATTAAGAAGCAAGTATTTGGCTTCCCCAGCTGCTAAAGTGATAATTGTCATCCTCATGTTATAACTCACATAGTTTTGGTCACCCTGACTCATGTTCTGAGAGAAGGAAAGTGAATTGTAACCTTCGGTCTGTTACCCAGCAATATGACTGCAATGCTATACCCAGCGCTTTCTGTTCACCATAAAGTCTGTGTAATCTGGGGCAAATATTTTTCCATTCTCATTACTTTTTGGTCAAGATTTGTCCTGGATTAAGAATCAACCATAAACCCAGGGTTTATAGGTTCTGACAGCAGTATCAATTGCTATCTAGGCTAGTAGCTACTGAAAACAGAGCACCTGTATTTTGCTAAATTAATTTAGCCACTTCCTTAGCTAGAACATAGGACAGGATCTATAGATGAGCCATGTCTCTCATTTCCAATCCCAAACTTCGCTGAATTTCTTAACCAAGTTAACAGAAGGAAAAAAAAAAAAAAGCTACTTGTAAAAATCTTAAGTAAACATGAAGCTTTTTTTTTCTTTCATTAATAGGTAAATCACAACAGAAATGCAGCAAACATACAGGCAAAGTATGTGATCATTGTCATGCCTACAACATAAACGGACTTAATGACAAAGTTAAACAAACCTCAATTAAAAGCACAATGATTCTAGGCAGACAAAAAACACCACTCTCCCAGCTTCCCACCAAGTAGGTCTCCAGGCATGGAAAGGTAGCCAGCTATGGGGAACAGTGTAGAAAGTTAACAACAGTAAAAATGGGATTCATTGGAGACTGTAATCCTAACTCCAGTAAGCACTGCCAGAGGCCTGACATGAAGAAACAGGTACTGTTTCAAACAGACTGCAAAGCCAAGGGAAAGATTAACATCTGCCAGAACCAGCTACAGATGAGATTCTTATTGATCCTTGAACGTCATAAGAATTTAGAAGGGCTAAAAGGAAATTTAAAGAAAATAATCACTTCTGTGGATTTGGTTTGTAAATTTAAAATACCTTTGCCTACATTTCACTGTATTTTTTCAAATAGCTGTGTGTGATGTAGCTCAACGTTACAAGACAGAAGAGGTACTTCTTCCAACTCGTTCACTGTCAAGCTTAGTCTTGTAGGAAAGGTCAGGACAGGGAGCAGTTTTGTTGCTGTAGCTAGCGTTGCTGTTACTAGTCTCCAAGCCATTGATTTTCATGTTTAGGCTGTGTTGCTGTGGATTTTGTTTCTCCCTTATAGAATCACAGAATCATGTGTCTATCCCTATTAACAGGATTAAGACTTTGCTCACATTCTTCTAATTAAAATGCTGTAATTCTGCAAAGAGATTCCATGCCTTCTTTTAGCAGGGTAATCGGTATATCTGTGAGTTCAAGTCACAATTTGTTAACATCAAACTTTGCACAAAGATAGCCCTCTTCCACACAGGCTGTAACTCTTTATCCACACTGGTTTGAATAACATGCTCCCTTTTGTAGTAGTGGTATCAACAGCATTTGCATACCATACCTAGCTGCAGTGCTGCCTCAAGCTGATGAGTTTACAGGTTTTTTAATTGCCATCCTTCTCAGTAGCTAAGACCAAAGGCTCTTCACACCTTGTCATGCTAGGAACATACATGCATTTCTCTGCAACATTTTTTCCCTTATTAAACTCAAAGAAGCGTGATCAAGCTGTATTGCACTTACCAGCTGTAGCCTTCAAATATTATTTACAAGTTATTATTTCTGTAGCTTCTCATTCCTACAGCAAGTTACCAGTCCACAGCTTTCAGAAGTACCTCCTCCCACTCTGACTCCTTCCCCCATATCTTCTATAAGGTATAGGATACAGTACTACTAAAAGAAGTTTTTGTTTAAGCAACTTCTGCAAGATTGTTTTGATTAATGTAGGGTGAGAAAACTTGTTTCAGTTCCAGGAGTTCACACATTCAATCTATTGATTGTCCTCACCATGGAAATGGAAAAAAGGTTCGTACCTAATATAATAAAAGACAGCAAGGAAAATAATATGCTGGTAAACACAGTAACAGCAAACTCCTAATCCTGGCCTGCTTTTGTTAGAATTCCCACATTTCAAACTCTGCATACCAGGGAAGTCAGTGAACCTCACAGAAAGCTGAAGTGCGAACAGTGTAAAGACATGCAGTGACATCAGCGACTAGCATCGCTTTGCAGTTTAGGCATTCATATTTATTCAAATTTAGAGTAAGGCCAAAGAGAGTTCTAGAAAAAGTCACAGAAACCTGAAAGTGCACAATTAAAAGGAAAGAGATGCATCTTCCCCATTATACTTTTTGACTGTAGCAAAAAATGCCTTCGGCAACCAGATGATGCCAGAAAACAGAAAATGAACATGTAAGAACCCCACAAATGTTCCTAAAAAAATTGTAAGGAAAAAAATTGTAGGGAAATTACAATTGTAAGGAAATTACAAATTCAGCGAGGTGTTTGACACGGTCTCCCACAGCATCCTCCTAGGGAAGCTTAGGAAGAGTAGGTTAGATGAATGGACAGTGAGGTGGATAGAAAACTGGTTAAAAGACAGAGCCCAGAGGGTTGTGATTAGGGGCGTGGAGTCTAGCTGGAGGTCAGTGATGAGCGGTGTTCCCCAGGGGTCAGTACTGGGCCCAGTGCTCTTCAATATATTCATCAATGACCTGGATGAGGGGATAGAGTGCACCCTCAGCAAGTTTGCTGACGACACAAAGCTGGGAGGGGTGGCTGACACCCCGGAAGGCTGTGCCGCCATCCAGAGAGACCTGGACAGGCTGGAGAGCTGGGCGGAGAGGAACCTTATGAAATTCAATAAGGGCAAGTGTAGGGTGCTGCACCTGGGGAGGAATAACCCCCTGCACCAGTACAGGTTGGGAGCTGACCTGCTGGAGAGCAGCTCTGAGGAAAGGGACCTGGGAGTCCTGGTGGACAACAGGATGACCATGAGCCAGCAATGTGCCCTGGTGGCCAAGAAGGCCAATGGCATCCTGGGGTGCATCAAGAAGAGTGTGGCCAGCAGGTCGAGGGAGGTCATCCTCCCCCTCTACTCTGCCTTGGTGAGGCCCCACCTGGAGTACTGTGTCCAGTTCTGGGCTCCCCAGCTCAAGAGGGACAAGGAATTGCTGGAGAGGGTGCAGCATAGGGCTACTAAGATGATTAAGGGACTGGAGCACCTCTCCTATGAAGATAGATTAAGGGAATTAGGTCTCTTTAGTCTGGAAAAGAGGCGTCTGAGGGGGGACCTAATCAACACTTATAAATACTTGAAGGGTGGGTGTCAGGAGGATGGGACCAGGCTCTTTTCGGTGGTGCCCAGTGATAGGACAAGGGGTAACGGGCACAAACTTGAGCATAGGAAGTTCCACCTAAACATGAGGAGGAACTTCTTTACCTTGAGGGTGGCAGAGCACTGGAACAAGCTGCCCAGGGAGGTGGTGGAGTCTCCGTCTCTGGAGACATTCAAAACCCGCCTGGACGCGTTCCTGTGTAACCTGCTCTAAGGTGGCCCTGCTCTGGCAGGGGGGTTGGACTAGATGATCTACTAGGGTCCCTTCCAACCCTATGATTCTATGATTCTATGAAATTGTTTTGAATGCAAATTAAATGGGAAAGGCAAGGTGGAGTACAAGAGTTTGAGCATCACTGCTACATCTTCAGAACAAGCTTAGGCTTTGCAATGAGAAGATACACAAATTATCTGCCCAAATCTTTGCACGGATGGCAGGACACAGCTCACTGCTCTCCATTGCTTATGTCCAGTATTCATCTAGAAATTATATACTTCTCAAATTTACAGGTATGTCAAAGAATAAAGAAGTCAAACTGCTAATGGGCAACAGCCCAATTACTAGTTCTTTATACATTCAATTCAACTTGAGGCATGTTGATTTTTTGAAAAATTTTAACATTTTAAGTTACTTAAAATTATTGTTCCCATATCTTACGTGGACTTTTAACAAAATGAGTTAAATGTAGTCACAGTAAGCATAGAATGAATGTGACTGCTGTGGGGTCAATACCCATTTTCAACTGCAATGAAAATAAGGAAGTCAATTTCTAAAGCTCTCATTTGAGTTTTCTTGTCATGATTTCCATATTGTCATGTAAAGTAAATCATCAGAGAGGGGATTAAATCACTAAGAAGGTAACTGAATTCTGCAGGTCTCATGAAGGTAAAATAGATTTAGAAATAGGAAAGAATAACCTAGAAATTAAAAAAAAAAAAAGGGGGGGGGGGGACAAGGAACACAGCTGTTGTTTGGCAAGAATCCTTTGTTATTCTTCAGGTTCTTCACTTGCTACTGAAGTAACTTCCACTGATTGACCATAAGCTAGTGGTGAGGCCCATTTGATTAAGTGCTTGTAAAACGAAATTTTTGGATGGAAAATCCTACCTACGCAAAGTAATATTCTGTTTCAGTATTGAATATTTCTCCACTATCTCAGAAACCTTTGAATGGACACAAAAGCATCTCCATTTTGTAAGGTGGGAGTTTTATTTTGCAATCCTTTCTCTATACCCTTAAGGAGATTTTAATGGAAAAAAATCTAACGTCATTTTGAACTCCAGCTATAAAATTTTTTATCAAGTGTAGCCAGATCCTCAGCTTCAGTAGAACATGCATTTTAAAGTTCTCTCAACTTTAGCCTTCTTTGCTGTATCCTTCCTGTATTTTGTCTTGCCAAGTACAGACACACTTCAGCTTCCCTTTTGTACTTTCATAATTCCTGCCCTACCAAAATATTGTTGAGGCTTTTAAAATAGTTATAAAAGCACTGGAAGATTTGTAGAAGATAAAATTCCTTTTAGATTTAAAGAATGAATAAAACAGGAAAGCCTGAAACACAAAGGCATCAAGTATTAAAAGTCATGAGGATCGTGTGAATAATTTCTGTATGCGTAAAATATTCTTTTCCAAATTCAAGATCTAGAGAAACATTAAAATTATGGAATCTATCTTTGGCAATCTGATCATGACATATCAGCTCATTTTTATTTTCTACCTCATGGAGTTACCACATTTTATGCATTAGACTAGAATACATGTCCAATCGCTAAAAATCTCATTTGTTTCAAATTTCTTTGTACAGTGGTAGAAGAGAGAAAAAGGATAACAAAAATGAAAATTATGAGCTTTAATAAAATTAAATGCTAGCATTGTTGTTAGGATTCAGCTGCTTCTTATTAATCAGGGCTTGGACAAGAATCAGGATTTACATTCCCTTCTGAATAGCTGGAATAAGTTCACTAGTTGGAAAAGTTTACTGGCCCTTAAAGATATGGTATTTTTCTGCCTTAACTACTTTTGCCTGTAAGACAGGATAGTAACATCGTAGTCTGATAGCTCTCATACTTTCTTTTCCCAGATGAATTCCAGTTTGAATTAGTCTGAAATAAAGTCTGAAATTCCAGCTCTTTTATTTCCAATCATTTCGTATTGGAAACCTTGGGATAAGTGTAGAGGGAGAGAAGGGCAGGCCATACTCATGCAGCTCTTTTGGACTCACTGTTTTAAGCAGCAACTAGGGAACAACTCCTCTTCTCGTATTTGAACAGAAGCTGTGTGTGAGCAGCGATCTTTCATGCTGGCTGGTAGTTGGGCAGGACGGAGGTTTCTGTTTCCATAGAATCATAGGGTGGGAAGGGCCCTCTGGAGATCATCTAGTCCAACCCCCTGCCAGAGCAGGGTCACCCAGAGCAGGGGGCACAGGAACGCCTCCAGGCGGGTTCTGAATGTCTCCATAGACGGAGACTCCCCCACCTCCCTGGGCAGCCTGGGCCAGGGCTCTGCCACCCTCAAGGGAAAGAAGTTCCTCCTCGTGTTTAGGTGGAACTTGCTGTACTCAAGTTTGTGCCCGTTACCCCTTGTCCTGTCCCCAGGCACCACTGAAAAGAGCCTGGCCCCATCCTCCTGACACCTACCCTTCAAGGATTTGTAAGTGTTGATAAGGTCCCCCCTCAGCTGTCTTTTCTCCCGACTAAAGGGACCCAAATCCCTCAGCCTTTCTCCATCAGAGAGATGTTCCAGTCCCCTCAGCATCTTGGTAGCCCTTTGCTGTCCCCTCTCCAGCAGTTCCCTGTCCTTCTTGGCCCGGGGAGCCCAGCACTGGACCCATCACTCCAGATGTGCCCTCCCCAGGGCAGAGCAGAGGGGGAGGATGACCTCCCCCCACCCACAGGCCACACTCCTCTTGATGCCCCCCAGGATGCCATTGGCCTCTTGGCCACCAGGGCCCATCGCTGGCTCATGGCCATCCTGTTGTCCCCCAGGACTCCCAGGTCCCTTTCCCCAGAGCTGCTCTCCAGCAGGTCACCCCCACCCTGTCCTGGTGCAGGGGGTTATTCCTCCCCAGGGGCAGCACCCTACATTTGCCCTTGTTAAATTTCATAAGGTTCTCCTCTGCCCAACTTTCCAACCTGTCCAGGTCTCTATGGATGGCGGCACAACCTTCCTCAAAGGCATCCACCTTTATATGGGTGGGATGGATTTATCCCATTTATGCTGCAGTAGTTTTCCTTTCAGTTAGTGACCGAAATCTTTAGTCACTCCTTTATGCCAATGAATTAAGATTTATGAAACCCTGGAGTCCTATAAAATATATTTACAGTTTGAAATCTATATTGTAAGTTCCAAAGTAATCATCACATGTCAATCATTAATTTTAGGATTTGCTTTATAGATGTTAATATAGGGACGATACACAACTGTAGTATGCTCCACTAACTTATTTTTAGACAACATATTTTTTTCTAGCTCACTTAATTTTACCAGTTTTAAGTCGTTCAGGCCATTGCCTTTAGGAGAATCAGATTCACATGCTCGTTCTAAGGCTGTTTTCTGTTACTTATTTTCAGAGAGATTTCTCTTTAGTTTTCATAAGTGACCACTAAATCATTTTTCCTTCACTGTATTTAAGGATGTTTTTATCCTGACAGAGACCAATTTCTGTATCCTTTATTTAATGACTGTCAGTTTGTTTTTGTTATCTGAAATAGGATAAAATTTACTGTCAGAGTGGCTCTGTGCATGTTTAACACTGTACTAACAGACAAGGTCTCACAATGACAGCTGCACCACATTGCAAGTTTTTACTGGTATGGCCATCGTGGCCTGAAGATCATGTATTGTTTTCTAAAGAAAGCTGTATTTTAGATTGTTTATGTCTCTAAATTTCCATGACCGTATTCTACATGCGAAAGTGTCATGATGCCTAACATTAAATCCTTAGAAACAGAAGTCTCGATTATGGTTTACAACTCAGTAGTGACAAAGTGAGCCTTTTATAGTTGAGCTCTGTCTGTCCTGTGTCACGAGTCTCCGTCACCTCCTGCAAAAACCCCTCACCTGTTGTTGCAGGCTGTATCTCTCCCATCAGGCAGCTTCACTCGGCAATCTGTGCTCTGAGGGAAAGGAGCGTCAGTGAAGGTGATGAGCAACAGACTTGTTTTCCTCTTTTGGGGCTTCTCTGCAGGGGCACTAGCAATTGAAATATTTATATACTGGTTCAGGAGAATAGAAGCAATAAAACCAGGCACCTGCATTTCCATTACTTATGCCTCAATAAGCATAAAATAAACTCCAAGAAGAAGCGTTTTCCAAAGCCTTATTGGTTTCTTATTTCGTGAATCCCCATCCTGCAGGTCAAGACTCATAGTACTATTTTCCCTAAGTACCCAAAATGGACAGATGCACCATGGGCTATCAAGCATTCTTGTTATTATCCTTGCCTAGACTAACTTAAGTCAGAAATCTAAAGGTAAGTATCTGTTGCACATCCTGGGATGATGATGATTATGGTGACATGATGCATGCTCGTCGCTGCAGGGTAGCATTTTTCTCAGTCTATTGCTCTCCCTAGAAATACTCAAAGGAACATTTCAGTACTGGAGGTATTTGTAACAAAAGGAAGTGTATGAGACACAGATAGCTTCCGACTGGCTCTTCAGCATACATAAAGCTCAGGATGAGTCACTGTAGATACAACAAAGGAATGAAATCTTGAGTCCATTAGAAATTCCCATCTTCTTGCTCATCAGCTAAAATCAAAGGAAAGCTGAAATGCAGTGCCTCTGACGCTCCTCTTAGTCATAATGCCTTAAGGATTCCCTTCAAGGCTTCTCCGGTCTCAAGAATTTTTTTCCCTCAATTGTTACTGGTAAATTTTAATTAATATACCTGTTGAAATGTTTCAGTGAGGAAGATGTGCCACTAGACACTTTCTCTTTATCAGCAACTTCAGCAGCAACTGCCTCCCTCATTTCTCGCTTACTACCAGAAGCAGCAAGATAAAACTGATACACTACTTTCTGCTTATTTTGATGACCTCCATGACCCCATTTGCTGCATAGATAGTCAAGCATATCATCCATCATTGCAAATAATACCAGAAAACAAGCAGCAGTTTACTGGCTGCAAACCATCTGCTACCAGTAGGCCTAGCACAGCGCACACGCTCCATATTGCGTCACTGGAAAGAACCGCACAAACTTCACTGATGGGTCAAGCCCTGTAAAGTATGAACAATTTCCTTTGCCATCACTGAATAAAGCAACCACTTCTCATCTCTGAAATGAAGAAGTCTAATCAAATACTTTGGGGACTCTATTGGCTTATTTAGTACTCTGAAAACTATTATTTCCTACTTGTGCGATGTTGGTTTTCTTCTATTTCCTGTAATCTTAATTAGAAAAATCAGTAAATCAGATGTGTGTTCTCAGAAGCCTAATCCCTTGTTCTTCCATACCTTCTCCATGAACTGTATGAGATTTGAGAGTAACTAGGTTATTTGTACTAGGGAACTAATTTCTGAAACGTGCATCATTTCATAAATTCAAGATATATCAGCATTTCTGTAGTTATGAGGACAAAAAGATTCAAATATTTTTTGCATATCTCTAAAATATGCCAACAACTTCAATAATGACAGAAAACAACATTCCAAATTGTATCATGCTTTAGATTACAACATTCTTAGCCTGTGTTATTTGCCTGTGTTTATTTTTATTTAAAAAAATAATTTACTTGCTGTATTTGATTGAGCTAAACTGAGCATTACTTATCTTGTCTCTTACTAGCATAGGAGCTACTTTAATGGAATATGGTGAAGGTGCAATTAGAAGGCTGCACTATCTTCTCTATTAAAATAAACCACTAAAATATTCTGTATTACAGACAAATAAGCTTCATTTTTATTTTTAGGTCAGTAAATACTGTATTTGGTTTACTGTAAACCCCTATGAAGCATTCATGTGCAAAAAGCATTTTATATATTTATAATGTGACATTTCTCCTACCATATTAGCTGGGCCTAAGAAAGAAGAATGAAGTGAGGTTTTTTATCCCCCAGGTCTTTAATCCTGAATGCACCTAAATTCTGAAGAAATACTTAATTCAGTAGGATATTTTATTAATCTCTGGGAATGGTAGGTAGAGAGGAGTAGTATACAGATGCTGTCTTCAGCATCATCTGAATAACACTGCATCATTTACTGGATTCCGCCACAACCAGGAATCCGGGAAGAAGACAGTAAAAGAACTTTAAAAAAAAAGCCCTGCTGAAAATAAACTCTTTTGTGGTTAAAACCCAGCCAGTTGGAACTGAAGCAGTGTTTTCTTAGGGTGGCAGAACAGTCGGAAAACTTGTTGGATTATTTTTGGCAGTGGTCAGCATATTATAGCTCTATCATTACTGTTACTAAACTGTCATGAGTCCGCTGAAAGGGTTATTACTTTACTAGTACATTCTTGCAAAAATATAGCATACTTAGTACCATAGCATGAAACTTTGGATTTTAGACCTTTATTTGACCTTTCTGACACATTCTTACCACTGTAACTAGCTCAACTCCTAAATATTTCAACCACGCAGGTAGAGTAGAACGTGAACCATGATCTACAGACAGCAGCAAATCCAAAGGGTGGACAAATCATCACAGAAGTGTTGCACAACGCAGCAAATGAGCACGTAACAGATTGACTCCTGTGCCCTGCACTGCTTGAAAATGGGCTTGGAAGATTTCAGTTTGAGTTTTAAAAATTAAACAGCTTATATTTGGATCTTGTTAAGAGCCAAACCCAGTGACTACAGTTACTGGCAGCCAGCTGCCCCGTGGACAGAAATTCTGCAGGTGTAAAATGAATCCAGTTCATGCTTTGGGATTAGCAGCATGTTCTCCTTAGCAAATGCACTTGAATCTCCACATTGAAACAGGCAGGATCTTTTGCAGTACAAGAGTACTTTGTACAACTCTTACTTCACAGAATCATAGAATGTATTGGGTTGGAAGGGACCTTTAAAGGTCATCTAGTCCAACCCCCTGCAGTGAGCAGGGACATCTTTAACTAAATCANCACCAGTACCCCCAGTTTACCTTATTAAATGGAACAGATTTAGATAAGCTATCTAAATATTATTTCTGTCACTTTCAATGGCATTCATGAATTTACAATCGTAAATGTACTCCGCTGAGAAGGTGTCAGCATGCTGTACTTAATTGGTGATGAAAATAATACCTTTCCTTCAATTTGGGGTCTATATGACCATTCATAGTGTAGTAATTAAGTTATTTCTGCCTTGAGTTATTTCTGCCTTCACAGTAGCCAGAGGACAAGCATTTAAGTATGTGCCTCCATGCATCTGCAGGTTTTGCATCTTAAGTTATTCTCAAACATCATCCACTATCAGACAATTCTCTGCCAACAAGCATCAATCTGTGATTCTTGTTCTGACTACCTACTGAACTAACCAAGGTATTTCCCTGCTGTTCTAACTGTTGCTTTCAGCCCATTGCCTTCCTCTTCTTCACTAGGCTTCAGCAGCTACCCTTATCTTCTGACCCATTTACTAAATCTGGGAGCAGGTCTACAGTTTATGTTGCCTCAATGAAAAAGAGTACCCCAGCCAAATAGCTCATTGGCATCCACTCTGAATCACATACCAAAAAAACCCCCGAGGTTTAAGACCTTTGTCCTGTGAAAGGTCTTCAGATTCTCTCCTAAGCCAAGACTCAAGTATGTTTCTGGCCCTCACACGATTCCTGCCTGAATACTAGTAAAAAAGGAAGCCTGCCTAGAACAAAAGGAGGATAACTCATTGTCTTTTCACCTCACCAGTGCTAGTTTGCCAAAGGTTTTGATTAAGAGATTCCATCAGGTAAGGACACACTTGGTTCACCCCCTAAAATGTCATCCCAAGCTTATCTCCAAGTTTCATTTTGTACAGTATACTGATTTTCTTTTTTTTTTCCTAAAATTGCAGACATCCAGTGCTGAGGCTGACCGATTTGCTAGCTTTTAACACACAGTATCTTTTCGCTCTGTCAGTATGAGAGTCTTAGAATTTATTTTTTTTCTTTTTCCAAAAGATCTCAAGCATCATCCCTTCACTGAAACAGACCCTCAGTAGCATCTTACAAAATCGCCCAAGTGGAACTCATGTTTCTAATAATCAGCAGAGTCCAGTCACTATCGCTGGACAACCTGTGAGATGTTCCATCACTCAGTCTGCTGAGCTACACACTTTTTTTTCCCCTCCGCTCACTTTCACTGAATGTGACACTACTGCAGAGCAGCCCAGACAACTTTGCAACTGCACTTCTTCACACTTAGCTCAAACAGTGATGGGGGAGGCTAGAACTATCCTGTAGGTAACTGGTATTTCATGTGGAGTACTACAATCACCGACAATGTTACCGAATATGTTGACAAAAACTCACAGGAGAAACCCCAGTTACTTTCCACTGTCTGTTCAAATTGCACAATAGTATGCAGGTTGGCAAACCTCCTTCAGGATCTCTAAAGGACTTCCAGTGTTTGGGGCACCGTAGGAAGAGAAAGCACAGGGCACAAACCGCCTAACTGAGATGTATGCATAGCAGATTTGTGGATAGGGCATAGATAGGTTCATGTCTTGCAGATACTACAAACATCACTGGCTTTGGGTGTTTGAGTACTGACAGTCAGGGTGCACCATTCCGAATTATTGTGACAGAAAAGGGACATGGGGCTGGTGACAGTGCTGTTGAGACCAATCTGGACAACCAAGCAGAGTAGCCGCTGAGTTTCCCATCAGCTGTGTTTGCTGGCAAACAACTTGTGGTGCCTTTTCTTGTAAGCACACTTGCTTCCCAAAGATGACAGAGGGTCTGAGCCTGCACTTGTCTGTCGCTACTGTGCAAACTGAGCTCAGATAGCAACTGCAGCAGCTATTGCTTCACAATGCTACATCGCTCCTGGTTTTGGTGAGCCAGCAAGATGCCCAAGAGGGATCAGGATTGCTAACTACAGTCTGGTAAAGGTGCTGAATAAAGGTAGCTCTGTCTTACAAATGTGCTGCTCTTGAAAGTTGACAACTGCACTTTAGGCAGCCTCTAACACTGTAACAATGAAAAAGACACAGTTCAGAGAGCCAAGCAAGTGGATTTGTCTCTGTATTCCTGCTGTCAAGTGGGGAATGGCACTGAAAACACTTACTTGATGGCTAATTGAAACAAATACTTCTATTTCTAGTGGAACACAGAATAAGCAACTCCCAGGCTCAGCTACGCAGTCAAACTGGCCCGATGGCATGTTGCAGCCAACTCCAGCTCAGCCTCTGGATGAAATAAAGACCTTACTGGGGGAGCAGGTTTTGTGCGGTATACTCAGAGGTAAGCACAACACATGCGCTCTTCTCAAAGCAGACTGAAATTGTCTATTACCAGTATTACACAGAAGCCTGAACAGCTACACCAGAAGTGTTTAAATGACACTTGACCAATATACAAGTGGGGAAGAGAGCTGTCATCTTGAACTTAAAAAATCATTGGTCTGTCTTCCAAAAAAATGAAGACGAAGGCAGTTTGCATTTAATACTCATATCTTTGGAAAAACGTAGTTCCTTGGCTTATTAAACTGGCTTCACTTATATCCACTAGCTAGCTATTGTTTGGCTAAAATGGGAGTTTCCACTTGAATGTCTTCTTGTATTCTGTCTCCAGACATCGTATGTTTTGTGGGAAATGTTTACTTATAATGAGATGGTCCACTTAGAAATCACAGTTTTCATTAACATCCTCTGGTTTAGGACATTTTTTTTTTATTTTTGGCATTGAAATGCCTGTGACAACCTTTGTGGCCAATGCTACAAACAGATACCCGTGTACTAAGAGCACTAGAATTGGCAGCTGTACATCCCCCTGGAAGCTCAGGTGGCAAGCATCGTGAACACCTCTAGAAAGCACCATGAAAGGGTCAAGTAACTAAGTATGTGACAAAGTTTAGCAATAACCCCCCAAAACAGGCTGTAAAATATCTGTGTGTCAGCAAAAAAGTCCATAATCCTCACAGTCGAAGGCATACCTAATCTTAAATGGTTTTTTTCACTTGTGTTGTCATCAAATATAGCCCACTTTTTTAATCTGTCAGTTTCTATTCTCCACTAATTTAATAACTGATTAAAAGATTAAGTTTTGGATCTTCAGGAAAACTACCAGATGTTCCAAATACATTTTGTCTCTTCTTAGGCCACACTTTCCACAAAATGCTTTACCACAAAGAGAGGAAACACAAGTCAAGTTTTTTTTTAAAAAAAAAGAAGGCAAGCAGGCGAGATCTTTCTGATTTTGTGTTAATAGGCTTAAAGTAATAATCTTGGCATATCCAACACAAGAAACTCAGAGAAGGGAGATAAATGTAGATATTTTTAGAGCAGTGAATCTTGTACAGCACAAAACCAGAAACAGCTCTTTGCTGACATTGCAATGTCCCTTTCCTATAGAAGGAAATAATAAAAAAAGGGTTTATGTATAAACACAATAGGTTGAGGCTGCTATTGGCATGTCTAAATTGTGCCTGGATTTTGTTCTGCAAACCTTTTCCATTAACATTTCTGTCGGGAAAGCTAACTCTTTAGAGATGTAATGAACCATCTGATTTTAATTTGGTTGTAGAACAAGGGGTTACTCTCTGAATCATGCACAGCCAAGCTATTGAGCTACACCCAGCTCTATTTCCTTATACAGAAGATGATGGCTGCTCAAGCATGAGCAGCATGTGGGAAACCAGCAACCCTCAGCCTTGTTTTAAGCAAATTAAAGTAGCTTTCAAACCGTAAGGATTTTCTCTGATAGATTTGACTCTCCTCATCATCATTTTTCCCACCATTCTTCCAGCCCAACTGTTGCACAAACAACTGCTAATGTGGCTTTTGGGCTTTCTCTTCTTTTCTCCCCTTAATGCAGAGACTAGCATCTTCACTCTCTTCAGCCACTATTTTCACTTGGCCTCTCCTGCTGATTTCTTAAATGCTTTCCCAGCCCTGCACAAACACTGCTGTTTATTTCGTTTCAGCTCTTGTCTAAGACTATCTACACAAGCTCCTACAGGACATCTTAGGATGCTGCATTTTCTATAAGACTGTGCTCTAGCAAAGCTAAAGCCCTGGTTGAGTGCTTTAGTGCTGCTTGTGATTCTAGTCTGAGAAAGCTGAACAGAACGAATAAGGGGGAACTTCAACAGGAATTGACCCACACCCAGTAAAAACATCAGGACATGCTGGGAAATCACAGTGGAACTGCAGAGCCTGATTCCTCTTTTACAAAACCCTGTTTGTCCAGTCTATGTGCGGCTGCCTGCCTGCTGGCCGGACACAGTGTAATTCCGGGCCAGCTGAGACATGTCAGGCAAAAGCAGGCAAAGAGACAGGGGAGGAGCCTCACTCGGTAGTTTTTTTCTGTTTATACCCAGTCTCTGCTTATGAAGTCTTCACAGAGGAAATACAATGTCTAATCTTAACTGCAATTTCAGATCAGTTTTTATGTCTCATATTCCCAGAATGCCTGCTGCTGATCTGTTAACCCAACGTGTGACTGAACTAGTCAACACGTGGTAGTTACCCAACAAGGTATTACTGCTGCTGGTCTTCTAGCATAAAATTGTTCTTAGTGAAGTTTTACACTTTTGTCTTACACTTTTCCATGCCTAAACAGATGTGCATACTCTCCAGATCGAAGGAAGACTAGTACTGGATCTGCTATGCAGTGACATTGTGCAGCTTCTTGGAAACCGAACTCTGAAAAAAGGAAGGTGTTTTCCTGTACCTAATTCCCAGTACTATGTCTGCAGTGGCTTCAGCTATGCTATACCTAAGATGCCAACCCAGAAGTAGCCTGTCATCCACGGTGCTCCTATGAAATAACCGTATTTGTCCTAATAGGCATCCTGAACATGTAAAAATCCCATCTGCACTTTTGACATGTGACGTCTGAGCTCTTCTGGGAAGGAGGCCTGGGCTTTATTTGCCCCAAATCAGCAACATGGTGTGTCCCAAAAGGGCAGGTGGGATAGATGGAGGCTGCTGAGCCAGACAGAGTGGTGGGGCCTGTCCGCAGGGCAGGTAAGTGTGGCTGTTGACTGGGTGATAATGGCACAATTCGCTGGGGCTCCCCGCCTTCCACAAGTACTAGCTTGGTAGTCCCCACCCTAGCCCCAAGGACACCTCTGCAGACAAATTAACTGAATGAATAGCTATTTTAGCCAAGGGACTACTTCTACTGTCACTGCTCAGAAGGGTATTTGCAGCCAAGAGATGAGCTCTGGCCAAAAAGGTTGCTGCAAAAATCACTAGAGATTTTACTCCTGGGAACATGCTGTCACCATATGGTCTCCACATTAATAACACCAAACAAGTGCTTCATAAACAGTGTTCTAATAACAAATACCAGAGGAGTTAATAATAATCTAGCTATTATTTTCTAATGTTCTCGCTTTATTAAGAACATTTATGCTGTCTGAATGAGCTCTTCCGGAAGAACAACATCTGGCACCCACATGAATAGTTGATGAAATCTGTACGATCCTAGGTATCTTACAAATTTATTGTCAGCAACGGCATCTGTTTGTGCCAGTATGGCTTAACAGTAACACCACGTTTTTCTTTTGTTCTAGGTGCATAGCGTAATGTCCATGCTGTACTACACTCTGATTATAGCTTTTTTGATCGGCACACAGGCGGCTCCAAAGTCAGAGGACAATGCTCCACTGGAGTATCCTGCAGAACACTCCCCAGTCAATTCCCACCGGAATAACACACACCACATTCCCAAGGCAGCTCCACAGACATCCCCCGGCCACTCTACTTGGACAACAGGTAGAAGAGAAGCTATAAATATCACCATGGACCCAAAATTTTTTAAGAAGAGGCGCTTCCGGTCTCCTCGGGTGCTGTTCAGCACACAGCCCCCCCCATTATCAGGGCAAGGACAGAATATGGGATTTCTCAGCAACGCAGGTTCTCTCAACAGGACTGCCAGGACCAAGAGGACCGCGCATCCCGTATTACATCGGGGAGAGTTCTCAGTGTGCGACAGCGTCAGCATGTGGGTTGGGGACAAAACCACAGCCACTGACATTAAAGGCAAAGAGGTGACAGTGTTGGGAGAGGTCAACATTAACAACAATGTTTTTAAGCAGTACTTTTTTGAGACCAAGTGCAGGGACCCTAAGCCAGTCTCCAGTGGGTGCCGAGGGATCGATGCGAAGCACTGGAACTCTTATTGCACCACAACACACACCTTTGTCAAAGCGCTGACAATGGAGGGCAAGCAAGCAGCCTGGCGATTTATTCGAATTGACACAGCCTGTGTATGTGTGCTCAGCAGGAAGTCAGGGAGACCCTGAGATGGATCTGCACCCCAAGAAAACATCCTCCTACCCCCCTACCTCAGTCTGTAAATTATTTTAAGTTATAAAGGACTGCATGGTATATTTATAGTTTATACAATACAGAAAGAACCTCATTATTTATTAAACTCTTTTGGAAACCTTTTGTGTTTTGCAATTTATTTACTGGCAGAACCCTCCAAAAGATGTTCACTTTAGTCTTACTCAGCCCTACGAGTCCAAAGTGTTCACAGGGCCACTGAACAATCTTTGTTTGCCATTCTACCAAAAGAAAACAATTTTCACAGTTTTCAAGCATATTCCTCTCTTCCACAACAAAAGACTTTTCTTCACAGGTGAGACCTGGCAGTTTACTGCAAAAATCTTGTAGGTTTATTTTAAATTGAAACATTTAGTCCAACTACCAAGAGACTGAAAAAGACCTTTCAAAACTTACTTCCAGTTTTACTAATTAACCCTTAGTGAACTCCTGGTAGAAATAACAGTTCTTTATGTTGCTAGATAAATTTCTAAGTAAGACCTTTAGTGCGTTATTTTAAATTGCCAAATTATTTTCACCACAAAAATAATCCATTATGAATTATTTTGGAACATTTGTCTGCACAGGAGTAGAATCTAGATGTATGTATTTTTGCATTAAAATTATATTTTACAACTCATCATTTATGTGCTATATTAGAGTGACGGGGTTGAAAATGTCAATATACATATATAAATAAAAAAGCTCATGTAGTTGATAATTAAAATTTGAAAATTCTCTCAAGCTAGTATTTTGGCAACTGGGACTTGACATAGGAACAAGTCTTTTCATGCATGATAGAAGAAAATTAAGAAAAAACAAAAAATCACTGAGGCCTTGTTTTAGCAAGGAGCTCCAAAATAACCCTATGCTCATAATTTCTGTGCTTTGGGGAACATCAGTCTCTTAAAAGTACATGGTGGAGCCTGAGGCCTGTGATGAGTGTTTCAGTCATTGCAAACTGAATAAAGCTGCTGTTTCTCACATTGTTTCCTTTGGAAGAGCAGCTGTTACCCATTGAAGAAACAGTCTCAAAACAAATACCGTTATGGTTTTTCAGCTTGGTTTCTTCCAACTCCTAGAGGGCACATTTTCACACTTGCCTTCCCTCATGCAGAGTTATTTCTTTAAAGAAAAAAGCAGAACCTGACATACGCTTCCTCTACGTAAACACCAAAGAAGAGCAGCAGATCTCTAGAGAAAATGCGTTGTGGTAAAAGAGCACCAGCTGAAATAACCAAATCTAGGCAAGATATGCTTTCTGGCAGGATAGTGCCAGTCTGTGTGAAGTGGAAGACACCGAGATATTCCTGATAATCACTGGTATGACACTTTTCAGCCCCATCTAGTAGGTGGTTATGGTGTGGGACAGCAATATTCCAGTGAGAAGGTTTTGCTCTCTCCAGAAAAACATATTTGCATTACTTGCATGAATAGTCAGTTATCTGAAAGGTCAAGGAGAGGGCAGTCTCCTAACTGTCCTGTGTCCTCCAAATAATGACACTTGTTCTGGAGCAGGGGGAGGCAATGAAGATTAAGGAATACTTACAGTGCAATCACGTAGGCATGAGATGCTCTGACACAGTAGCAGAACATAACAGCAGTGGCAGCCACGTGCCAGCCATGAGCCACAGGAGAGAGTGAGGGAGAGCAGTTAAACACACAGTATTCTGAAGCAAAGAAAACGGCAGCATTGGAGGAGTCCCCTCTGTGCTTTTTGGTGGCCTTAAAGCAATGGATAATAAGAAATCTGATTTAGAGCTGCTCTTTACTGTACATGAAACAATGTGACCAGGGAAAAATGAAGCTGCTACTCATCCAGGACTTTCAGGTTTATGGACACTGCCATTCTTTTAACACTGACATAACAAAACTGCAATTGAAAGTGTCTCCTGAATGCATTTGGTAATTCCAAACATGTGTAAGACTTGGCATTTCTTCACCGAGCCCTGAAACTTCATAAAGCAGTCCTGGGAGCTGACATTCCTTCCACATCCAGCCTACTTAGGAGTTCCTCTGACTACACCTTAAAGCATATTCTTGCCAAGAACAAGGTACTACTACCCATAACACCCCATCTGAAAGACAAACAGCTGTCAGTAAAAGCTCTATGAACTACTGTTATAAATCTGGACCTTGATTAAAATTTCTATTAATAGCCTTTTAGCTGTTCAGCATTTAGTCTTGCAGATATTGATGTGATCTATTCCACATTTATCCCTTCAGCTGATTTTTATTTTGTGCTCCCAAGACTGAAACTAGACTACTGGTTCATCCTTCGTGACAGTGACCTATTACACGACTGACGCTTCTCACCTGTTCATAAAATAGGTCTCAAAAGGGAGGGCGGAAGAGTGAAAAGGACAGTTTGATGCATTCACACTTATCTTGATCCCACTGTTAATTGCAGCATCTGAAATTCCAGGCTTGAAGCTACAAACCCAAGCCTGCAACTTAAATTTCAAGGCTGTACATTTTTTCTCTCCCTGCACAGATGTTATTGTTATGCCTGTGCGACATGTTGATGTAATCAATGATCTACTGAGAAGTGGTGAAGTATTTCAGGAAATTAATTTAATGAGAATGTGAGGTTTTATGATTATAAAATAGGAAAAACCTGGAAAAGTACATTCTTAGAAAGATAATTATTGCCATATTTCAACTTCTGTATTAACTGTGTGCTTAGATGGCAAAATAAGGCTCCACCTCACAAATGCTACTGGTCTACAGCAAATGAGGATTAATAAAAATCAGACACAGTACAAGAGGAGAGCATTTTTGATACCATTGTTGATACTCTGGAGGCTTAGCCTTCCAAATCATAGTGAAGCCAATGACAAGACACCTTTCATAAGGACCTTCCGATGACCCTAATAAAAAGTATCTCTTAGCATCCTACATCAGAGACATTGTGAACCGTCATGGAAAACTCCTCTACATAAATACATTGCGAGAGTATCTTAAAAGCCAGTATTTCCCACAACACAATGCAATGCCTCCAGAAGGTGAATCAGTGTGTGCATTTGTCACTGATTATCCTGACTGCTTTCTGCTTCCTTGGGCAACAAGTGGTATCTTAAAAGCAAAGGGCCACATCAAGATTCAATTAGAAAACTAACCCAGTGCCAAGCTGTTGACAGTTTTTTTCCCCCAGAGAGAAAAATCCAGCTAGAGATGCCTGAGATATCTCCTCAGTTGCACTGACTTGATCTTTTACATCACTAGGTTACAGTACATTTTTGTACACAATGTTTTCTGGCTGGAGTACAGACAGGGGAAGAAAACCACCTGTCTTAAGCTTGCTCTTCTGGAAAGTACACCCATGAGGAATATCAGACCAACATATGAGAGTGACAAAAATTTTAGAGATAGATTATGCAGAGTAAATGCAAACAGCAATGCAAATTTATGTATTCTAATTTGAAATACCTATTTTCAGTGTCAAAGCAAGTAATTTTCCAAATACTTAATGTGAATTGATTCAGTGCTGCTGTTTGACCAGCTGTGACAGCCAATAACAACTGTCAACATAGTTGTTTTGTTAAGTCTGCAGCTTGTAAATATTTTCAGAAACTGTTCTTTACCCTGGTTAGCTTTTTTCTTTCTTTCTTTCTTTGTCTCCAGTCAAGCATATGGTAGTTTGCCATTTTATTGTCAGCAACTCACATTACAACCAATGTACGCAATCCTCTATTACTGCAAAGTTGGGTACAATTGTGCCTTGCTTAAATACCTTTCTCCTTTTTTTATTTTGATACACATTCCTGTGTAATGTCAGCGTTACGTTTACTGACAGAGAAACTGTGCTTTCAACAGTGGCTTCTCTCAGTGGCTTAGACGAGATGGCAGTATGTCACAAACTTATTTGCTGGAGAAATCAGATTGATGCAATTATAGCAAATCATGCTAAGAGGATATACAGTAGAGCAAAGGTGGAAATATGTTTCCCTCCATGATTTTAAGGAAAGAGGAAAGCAATTGCAGGATTACTGCTAAGCAGGAACTTCCTGGATTCTGAATGAGATCTCACGTGATCAAACTTACCACAACTGCAAGAGAAGGTGACTGAAGAGCCTGGAGACATCATATCTCAACTTACACTGTTGAAACATTGTTAAAGGCACCCAAAATGGCTTATTTTGCTGTTGTTTACACTGTATCCAAGGAATGACAAGATTTCGTAAGTTACTTTCATTTGTAATAGCTACAGTTTTAACACATATGCTGATTCAAGACTGCGGTTCAGCATGACAGTTCTGCAACGAAATGGACTTGATAACCCTGCGCACTTATTTGTATAAAGTGACAATAACTGAAAAAGCTGAGAGGAAAGATCTCTGCGAACCGGTTTTGTTAAGCATAACTGCTAGCTTGCGGTACTCTTCATTTCTCAAGAGTGCCTCTGGTACCCACGGCTTCTCTACTTTTTTGAAACAAGTGCTACACACCGATGGATTCTCTTCTGAGTTTTTAAGTCTACCAAGTTTTATTTATACAAGCTTGATAAGCAACTGCTCGCCTAAAGATGAAGTGCCTTCATATCTTCTTAAAGCCTTATTTATTAATATACAGGCCCGTCAGTCTGACCTTGGTGCTCGGGAAGGGTATGGAGCAGATCCTCTTGAGCGCACCATCACGTGGCACATACAGGACAAGAAGGCAATCGGGCCCAGTCAGCACGGGTTCATGAAAGGCAGGTCCTGCCTGACAAACCTGATCTCCTTTTATGACAAGGTGACCTGCTTAGTGGATGAGGGAAAGGCTGTGCATTTTGTCTACCTAGACTTTAGTAAAGCTTTCGACACTGCTTCCCACAGCATCCTCCTTAAGAGACTGGCTGCTCATGGCTTGGATGGGTGTATGCTTTGCTGGGTTAAAAACTGGCTGGCTGGGCCCAAAGAGTTGTGGTAAAGAGTTCAGTTCAGTTCCCCAGGGCTCAGTATTGGGGCCGAGTCTCTTTAATATCTTTATCAACGACTTGGAAAAGGGGATCGAGTGCACTCTTGGACAGCTTGCATACAACACCAAGTTGTGCAGCAGCGCTGATCTGCTGGAGGGTAGGCTGGCTCTACAGACGGATCTGGACAAGCTGGATCAATGGGCCAAGGCCAGCGGTGTGAGGTTCAACAAGGCCAAGTACCAGGTCCAGCACTGGGGTCACAACAACCCCAAGCAGCGCTACAGGGAAGAGTGGATGGAAAGCTGCCTGGCAGAAAAGGACCTGTGAGTGTTGGTCAACAGCCGGCTGAATATGAGCCAGCAGTGTGCCTGTGTGTCCGAGGCGGCCCATAGCATCCTGGCTTTTATCAGGAGTACTGTGGCCAACAGGACTAGGGAAGTGATCTACTTCTGTACTCAGCACCGGTGAGGCTGCATCTTGAATACCACGTTCAGTTTTGGGCCTCCCACTACAAGAAAGACATTGAGGTGCTGGAGCACATCCAGAGAAGGGCAACAAAGCTGGGGAGGGGTCTAAAAAACAAGTCTTATGAGGAGTGGAGTTTAGTCTGGAGAAAAGGCAGCTGAGGGCAGACCCTATCGCTCTACAACTACCTGAAGAGAGGCTGAAGCGAGGTGGGGTTCAATCTCATCTCACAAGAGAGAAGAGAAGGGAAAATGGCCGCAAGTTGCACCAGGTGAGTTTTACATTGGATATTAGGAAAAATCTCTTCATCAGAAGGGTTGTCAAGCATTGGAACAGGCTGCCCAGGGAAGTGTTTGAGTCCCCATCCTTGGAGGTATTTAAAAGACGTGTAGATATGTGCTTAGGGACACGGTTTAGTGGTGGACTCGGCACTGCTAGGTTGACGATTGGACTCGATGACCTTTAAGGTCTTTTCCAGCCTAAATGATTCTATGATTCTTTAAGGACTGAAAACAATTATCGCCAAGAAAAAAGGAAAGCTACTTCATATAAAACATCATTGACTAGAGGGACTGCTATGAAAATTACATATTTGCTGTAATAGTCACTATGGAATTCTTCCAAGAATCTGAAATGCATCTCTCTAAATTCTGAGGAAAGAAAAACAAGATCCTTATATTCAAAAGGCAAATCAAACCAGACTTGGTTTCACCTTAAGGGTTAGAAAAAAGATGGCTGAGGGGGGACCTTATCAATGCTTATAAATACTGACAGGGTGGGTGTCAGGAGGATGGGGCCAGGCTCTTCTCAGTGGTGCCCAGGGACAGGACAAGGGGTAATGGGCACAAATTGGACCATGGGAAGTTCCACCTAAACCTGAGGAGGAACTTCTTTCCCTTGAGGGTGGCAGAGCCCTGGCCCAGGCTGCCCAGGGAGGTGGGGGAGTCTCCGTCTCTGGAGACATCCCAAACCCACCTGGAGGCGTTCCTGTGCCCCCTGCTCTGGGTGACCCTGCTCTGGCAGGGGGTTGGACTAGATGATCTCCAGAGGTCCCTTCCAACTCTAATGATTTAGCCAAATGCCACATGCATGACACCAACAATTTCACTATTGCTCATTTGGTATGGCTGGACTAAGGAGTGCAGGTTAAATTTTGCCTGAAGGGAAACAGATCGTTCTCTAGAAAGATGAAGAAAGCGTGAACCATAAACAGTTTCCATCACCTAGCATGAGACTTATCCTTTTGTCACTGCTTTTATTGCAGTTTTGGTTTGGTGGTGGGTTTTGTTGGGGGGAACGATGGCATATGTCAGAAATCGTACTGTTTTCACAATCATTCCTACTGCTGAACTGATGCCAAAAGCCTGGAATGCCAGAAAGCCCATTCTAATGCCTGGACCTGTCATGAGGTTATACTTCACTGGGCCTTGCCTTGATTATTTTCACTTCAGCTGCAATACAGACAGGAAATTTTGATATTGACAGAGAAAGAGCCAGGTTACATAACAGTCATGCATTCTCTATATGCTTCCTTTCATCCCTTACAGGACACTGTTGCTTCATTATCTGATCCCTTAATTAAATGTGCTATTAAAGAGAAATGCTGTAGAAGCCACACCCTTGTCATCTTTTCTTTAGTAAACAACATCTTTCATTAGAGCAATTACAACCACTGTCATGGAATTACACAGGGCTTGCCATCACTATGTATCGTATTTTCACTTTTCTCTGACTGTCTTCTTCTAGAGGAATTCTTTGGTCTAGAAAAGTCAGCTTCTGTATGCCTACAAAAAAAGCTATTTTGATATGGTGTCTTTAGCACTATATAATAGTTACTGGACCTGATATGCAATCCTGAACTCCAGCACTTAGTCTGTATAACCACTGAGGATTGTACACTGACGCTTCAGTAGTATCCTTCAATCAAGCTCCTTTATGAAATGAAAAGAAACTAGCAAAACCTAAGGAACACAACATCGCAGCCCACAGTGGAACAAAAATATGGAATAACCACCATACAGCACTTTAAAAAAAGCAAACCAGCAGAACACCTGGGCTCAGGGAGCAGGGTTGAAACTAAGAAAAGGAAAGAAAGAATTATCCAACTTTTAATCTGGCCAGGAGACAGTATCCATTGGTTTTAGACAGCTTAAGGGCATCATGACATGACCAACATCTCGTTAGAAAAATGGATGTTCCTTTGGGGTTTGGCACTGACTTCAAATGATCAGATAAAGTATTTTACCCTTATCCTCCCAGTGATAACTGTTCCTGCAATGATCGATCTAGTAAGCACTTCCTTAGTGTTGAGACTCCCTTAGAGTCCTTCCAGGTGTCAAACAGCACTGAATACTTCCTAATGCAATCAGAAATTCATAGCTTTTGGAGGGCTTCCCTAAACTCCCCAAGAAATTAAGAGGAATGATGAAGCTGAAAAGTTTTACTGTGCATCTTTGTTCAGGAAAGTCATCATTTTGGTACCTGTTGTCCAAGTGATGAGGACATTACAATCTGACAACAATTAAAGTCACCAGGGTGGGGCGGGAGGTTCTTCTGTTGTGCTTCTGCCAAACTGTTCTGGAGGACAAATTTTTCTTGCTTTACACCAGAAGAAAACAAAAGCCCCTCAAAAATGCCCGTGTCTACATCAGGTAAATGGATTCCTGTTTTAAACACATATGGCTTTTTCTTTTGAAGCACTGCTTTTAGCATACATGGTCTTTAAATAAAATAATGTCAGCCAGCCACTGAAGCACAAAATCCACCATACTTACTCTGCAAACTGGTGCTTCACTTAGTACTTAAATTCAGACTCTGTGTGATGGCTCTTTCTGCCTGGAAAAGGCAAGCCTGTACGGAATGCACTGACTCATGGATTGTCTCTTTTGTATCACTTCTGTTTACGTAATCCATCATACAGAGTGGCCCCTCTTTAGGCATTTAGCAAGATCTTGCCCTTAGGTTTGTGATCCAAAGCATGATCATTTGAGAAATGAATCATACAGTTGTAAAGCTATGCAATAACATTCAACGTAGGTAATACCTTTAGCCTCTGATGAGCACAGCGCAGATGCTCCCAGCATCTCTATGAAAAGCACATCTGCTGTTGCCGCTGATCACATGCATCCTCTGGGGATTTTGTTCTGTTTTCCTTTTTTCTCGTGAATCATTTGATTTGGTTAGATTCCAATTCTACTGCACAGAATCCAACTCTGAGAACAAGTTAAGCTGTAGCAGGAAGGAAGGAATGTGTACAATCTGAATTCTCTTGTGAGACCTATTAACCACTAAAGAACAAGACTTTTATTACAGGTTCTAATCGAAACTGAACCTATCTGATTTAGTGTGCTAATTCCAAAATTCAGTTCGATATGTTGCAGTAACACGCAAGCTCTATTCATTTTCATTTTGTATTGATTTGGTGCACAGTAAAAAAGGAAGGGGAAAAAAGTGTTCATGTCACCAACTGCAAATGATTGCTGCGGTTCTAGGTTCTTCAAACAGACTGGAATTTAAATTTCTGAAAACACATGTACTGTGAGTCTTTAGACACCACCGGACGACATTTTAAGTGGAGTGGAGTGTACTGAACATAGGAAAGAGCTGCTGAATAGGTAAATAAATAAAGAGTGTGTACAATTCACTAGACAATGTCCACCATGTCAAACTTGTAATTGTAGGATCCAAGTCTTTATACTGTTTTCCCACACGAAGTTAAGAATACTTTTCAGAAAGTCATGAAAAACAATTTCCTATTAAGGTAGTAAAAAATTGAGCAGACAGATTCTGTACAAATTTTTCAATAGCTTTTACGTCAACTGACAACAATTATAAAAAAATTTAGCCATAAATATTGTTTAGCAAACAATAAAACTAAAGGCTTAAGTTAAAAATATTCTGAATCAGAACAGCTGTATGTAACTAGTTAAGATGAAGAACTGAAGGTGACCAGAATCCAAGAAATGTATTGTAAGTCCCTTGTCCTCCATTAGTTTCCTAAGACTAAAAATAGAATAGACAAGGAGAGCAAAAAGATCTTAGTATCTTAGAAATAAATGTAGGTGATTTGTAACATAGAAAAGGCAGTATCTACTGGGCAAGTGCTGCTCTAAACTGAGACTGTTTACTGACTAATGATGGAAGTCCAGTTCTCTCATTCTAGGAACACAAGAGTTCTTGAAGTTCTCTTTCAAAGTCAACTCCCAAAGCAGATCGTTGAAGCCAAACACAATAAACTCTGCGAGGGCTACTGTATTCTGAAGCAAACCATTTTTCAGATGTCTGACTGAAGCAAGTTATGAGACAAGCTAAATTCAGAACAGCTAGGCACTAACACCATTTTCAGCAGCCATATAACATATATCTCTTGCAGAATTATTTGTCAACTACAGTATTACTACACACAACTGTATCACTGAAGAGTAAAAACCAGGCAAAACCCAGACAACACACAGCTACTTTTTGCCACAAGACTGCTAGCTACCAGGTGATGCAGAAAAGCCATTTAAAACAGACAATATCATCTTGCTTCACTCCTTGCCACATAAGTATAGTGACCTACAAATAACGCAGCTTACTGTGCATTGAAGGTACTGTTACAATTAATGACAAATTGCTGACATTACAGGTCCTAATTTTCTGATTTGTTGAAAAATAACCAGACATTTCTTCGGAGAATTTAACATACAGACTATCTTATCTACAATGGATTTCAGACAAACTGAAACAAATAATATTTATCCCATCTTCCCTAAATTCAGGTAATCTGCAACTTTATCATACTGCTTGAACTTTGTCTAATGCAGGTGAACAGATGAGTCATTCAGTGATTAATAACTTCCAATACAGCTGTCATTTGCAGCAACACTTAAATATTGATTTCTGAACATCAAAGCTATACAAGGGCAAATAGGCATAATCCAATTAATAAATGAGATCTGGCAAACTGGAACTGCTCCTAGCCTCTCCAGCACTAGGCTGAAAAATGATGCTTATTGTAAGAGTTTATTCCTTATGTTCACAAGAACCAGTCATTCTTCAGAGAAAGTATACATTCGCAGCAGTCTTGACATTGATCTCACACTGCAAGACAAGTCGACAAATTTTGGGTTTCTGTTAATTATTTCTAACAGGATCTTACATTTGAGCATACAAGGTGATTTGACAAACATTTAGTATTGTTGCTTTCTCAGCATTGCTCTGTATTTACTTACAAACTGCTGCTTTTTTAATAATGCTGACATATTTAGGAAACAGCCGTACTACTAAGCACCCAGGGGATGTTAACAACTTAGAAGTCAAACAGGCTACCTTGCAGTTTGCTTGTTTCCATTTTGGTTTAGTGAATTTTCTCCATCCCATTCTTACTTCTCTTTTATTTTCATGCACTAAATTCCTTTGTGCTCAGAACTAGCTTATTAATGTTATTTTTTAAATGCTCCACAAGAGCAGCATCTCTCATTCTATTTTTGCCCATTTTTCACAATACTTACCTACTTTGCACCTATTCCTATAAATCTTCATTTTCTATTTTGCTTCCTGTTTTTTTCTCAAACTGTCACCCTGATTAATAAGACACAGAAAATGCTGTACCTCAGTCCCCAGGCAGCAACCTGGGCCCTCAAAACAGGTACCATTCCTTACCCAAAGGATACTCCCTGTTTAGGATACCCTAAATTGAAACAGCAGTTGGAGGCAGGAACAACTAGGCCACAGTTTTAGCTGCTTATGATAAAGTAGTGATGGAGGAACGAATGCACATTTTAACCTCCCAAAGCTCATGCAGAGCAGGCTGCAGCACCACCAGTGCTGCCAACAGGCTTCACTCTCTGCCTGAGAGCGCCTTGTCATCCAAGTACCTCAGATCTTTCCCTCAGGTATGTATTAAATACCGTATTTTGCAACTTGAGCATCAGTTACAGTTGAAGACAAAAACCACCACTCTAGAGTGTTCAGAGCAACCCATGGAAATAGCAGACTTTCTTGCTCATTTGCCCTGAGTGTATGAGAGCTCTGCAATTCACTCCACTGGAAAACTACTAAATATACCTCTTTGCAAGGCTGATCATTTTCAGATATCTTATAGATCTAAGTTACTATACAGGAAATGAACAACTATTTATGCTGATCAGAAGCAGGACTGAAGATGAGAAAAAATATGTACATTTACAGCATTTACTTTATGTTTGACAGTTTCCTACTGGCAGTCTTCATGTAGGTACCACATCCCATGCAATCATTGTGAAGCCTTAAAATATTTTTTCAAATAAAAGGTACATTTTTGAAAAAAGGTTTTGTGGGGTTTTTCTGTTTGCTTGTTTTAATAAATAAAGTGGCTGCAAGGATAAAAAATGTTTCTGGCCTGACTCCAGTTGCTTTCCTGGCTTTTTTCCCATGATGTTCAAATCAGGGGTTGTTCAAACTACCAAACAGTAGTTCTGTGGTTTACTCATACAAAATTTGGGAGCTCTGATGTTTTTTTAGCACATATTACTAACAGGGTTCAAGAGTACCCTCTCCTCTGTCATGTGGTTCTAGCTGTGCATAAACATTGCTTTGACCAATAGGGGAAAATTTAGATACTTCCCAGAATGATTTGTTGCATTCTCACGACAGTTGCGATCCCAGACTGGATTAGATCCAGTGGGAAAAAGTTTAGACAAAGTACTGCACCAAACCACACCCCTGAGAGATGTGCCTGTGGTCTGCCTGTAACAGAAAGCCAGGTTACAGAATATGATTGTATGTTTCAGAGTGAATGACCTATTCACAGGGTTCAAAGAGATTTCAGGCCAAAAAACCTAAGCACCCAGCAAAAGTGCAGTCATGCTCATGATCTCTAACACCAACCATTTGGTTCAGCTCTGTATAACTCAACTATCACGACAGTCCAGAAATGGAAACCAGAAAAAGAAAGGAGGTATATAGGGAGACTAGAAAAGGAAGCTATCACTTAACCCTCTCCTCCAAACACTCTCCACCCTGACCCACTAGATTTGAGGTTTCAAGAGTCCTTAGGAAATATTTACCTAAAAAGAATACTACTCATTCGGTGATCAAACATGAGAGGTAAGCATGTGGGGCCTGGGAGTTGGAAAGCACAAGCTAAACTTCAAGGTCCATGGGCAAAATGGTTCATTTTATTAGAAAAGAAAAATAAAAATAAAAACAGAGAGAAGAAACAGAGAACCTCCGAGCCAACAGCAGTGAAACCAAAAACCTTCTTAATCTTGTCAAAAACAATTTCTACAGTTTTTAGGACCTAAACAGGATTTTTGGTATTACTGTAAAAGTATCTAATCGTCTATTTAGACTCTTCCTTTTGTAAGACACTGAGGGAGCTGGGAATGAACAGGGAATGAAGTATTTCAGCCTCTTATATTGGACCACACCATCCAAACTGCCAGCCCTGTAATGAGCTACAGCCCGGCAGGGAGGCACACACCCACCGCGGTAGCACACCATGCTGGCTGTGAAAACAGCATCTCTGTGAAGCAGAGGATGTTTTTAAGTGCGAAGACGTAAGAAGTGAGAGGATTCTTGCAAAGCAGTCCTGAGGCTGGTTAGTATGACTCAGCGATATTGCTACAGGCTATTTTTATACCCATAGATAAAAAGCGACATGTAAAGCAGTTAAAGCTCAATGGCTGCTTAAGAGACTTCAGTGGGGCCCTTGGTTGCACTATGGCTCATCCAGTGCATCTCATTTCTTCTATATTAGATGAGAAGAACATGAATAGAAGTCTGTTTCCAGAGCATCAAAGAACTCTTTTTTAGAGAAAGGTATGTTTGAACGTATTCATCACTCTAGAAGACTGTTTCATACACCTTTGGAAACTAACACCTACTCAAGATACTAACAAGAGTTGATCTTACCCATCCACACAAACATACTCCAGGAGTTGCACAATTGAGGCCCCATTTTATATAAACAGAGCACCATGAGACACAAATGTACCACCTCTTCAACCCAACTACAGGATCTTTTTCTGAGATGAAATTGCTTGAAGTTAGATAACATGCACAGCAGAAAGAAAACGAAGAAGAAAATCTGGTTTAACTGAAAGAAGAGCCTTCTCTGAAAATTCCATGCTGCCTGTAGCTCCAATGCACTTTTAAAAAATTTGTTTAGACCATGTATTCAAATCAGACCAAAGGTTTGGTATTTCAGCACCCTTTTCCCAACAATGGCCAAAACTGGATGCTTACAGGAGAAGAAAAGCCAGTATGCATACTTGCTCAATAGCTGGTAAAGATCTGGATACAATTTAAGCTCCAAACAAAAGAACACACTAAACCCCCTATTTTTGTGAGATCTACCAGATCTGAAAAACCTAATCAAGAGCATATACCTTGCCACTCAATAAAGAAATACGTCCTATGCTTTCCCAGGAAGCAGAAAAATAGCAGAAAAGATTTATCATCAAATCTCAGAATGTGTGAAAGAGAGGAGGAATGCAGCAAGAGAAAAAGACTCTAGCTAGCAGTTGCATTATTAAATCATCCTCCTTAAATAGCTTCACCGAGAGACAACTTAAATTTGTATTCATTAAGTTATAGGCTAAAACCCAGAGTAACAGATCTGATTAGGTTCCTGAACTCACAGGTCATGGATGTTCAGGCAAATCTTTGTCTTCTTGAATAGCCTTAGAGTGAAAGCAATCTATATACAGTATTATTCACTGCACTACGATCAAAAATGCTATGGTTTTGAGTTGAACTGGGGCCTAAGGACATGCTAACACTACCAGGAGTCTGGGAAGCGCACATCTGGGAAAGACAAATGCACTTCAACAGTGGAAAGAGTTCAGTCCCTTCTGAATTATGCAGGAGGACACAGCAATGTACATTCAGTTGCATGACACAAACCTTCTGTAGCAGGAAGCAAAATGTTACAGAAAGTAATCAACTGAGAAGCGAGAGCATATCACACCTCATCATCTTTGTTGGCATATGCAGAATACATCATTACAATCATCCATTACCATGGACTGCATATATCCCACAGCATTATCAGAATGTATCAGAGGCTCCATATTCTGTCATACCTTTGACAACTTCACTGTCGACCACCTTGAGCTCTATCACTTGACAGGTTAACAATGCTAACGTATATTATGTTATCAACAAATTACGGTTTTTGTTCAACTGACAGGGCAACTTTTCCTATTTTACACAACAGTGGGCCCCATTCATGTTGCTGGCAGCACAGAACACGTTACTGTGTGCTGTCATGATACACAGAACACTAGCTTATACAGAACTCAGAATGCTGTATGTGGAGGCAGCAAAGAAACTTGCTACTGCCTACTACTGTAGCACATAGTCCAAAAAAATACCAAATATTATCATTATATTACTCTTACGTTTGAAATTTGGTTACGCATTTCCTGTCTGTTCTTTTCCTTCCCCTTTCCCTTTCCCTTCTCTTAACATTTCACCATCATTTCATTTAAGTTTGTATCTCAAAAGCATACGTGCTCTTGGCCTACGAAAAACCACCAAGAAATCACCTTTACTTCCCACAGTGTAGACCCAGAGCATCTAAAGTGTATTTGCTTGTTATATTAATAGAATTCAGAAAATTGCTCTACAAAATTCCTAAAAGAGAATCAGCCAAAGTTAGAGTTGGCATCTGTACAACTCTCAAGTTATTTTTTTGAATACTTGGACAACACGCTTATGTTATTGTCTCCGGGTTCATTTTTCTGTTCATGTATTCCCCAAAGAAGGAAAGAACGGTACTCCTGTTCTCTGAATAAGGACACATCTTGCTTGTTAGAGTGACTTAATTATTTATTTTCCCTTCTCCATCTTGAATTGTTGGATCTTTGGATCATGAGGCTTCAAATCCTTCTATCTCTTGCAGTTCAGAGAGCACAGAAGTCATCCTACTGCCTCAAAGTAAAAGAAATGAGAACAAAATTTTACCAGCAGAGGAGACACTTGCTTTCAATTTTTTGTCTTTTCAAATGGGTACTGCAGAGAGAGCCTTCAGAGATCACAGGAAGCCTGTTAGTTTCCTAAATCTGATTTGGTAACACAAAAAATGTGAGCAATTCAGCGCTGTCAGGAGCAATGTTGCAATGCATACCTGGGCTCCACAAGGCTCTACTTTGTTTCACCTGTGTATACCTAGAGACAAAAAAAAAGTGAAGTATTAACGGGGTTACTCTCCTATAAAGCTGCTTCTGAAGGAACACTGCAGTCAATTGAGAACATTTTCTTTTTTTTTCTTCCATTTGATCTTCTCTGCAACATATTTTTCATATTACTCCCCACATTTTACTTCCATCTGGTTTCAGCTTTTGATTAGAAACTTGGAAGTTCAACTTTAACAACTCAGTGCAGAGACCTGAGCTGCTTCCAGACATTTTCCTCCTTGGAGGATCTTAATTCAGTTGTACGGTTCTTTTTACTGTACCTCTGCCCACACTGGAGGCTATATCCTTAGTAAATAGTTTGCAACTCTTGCAAAGAGCAAAGAGCCCAAACCTCTGCAAACATGTGAGGGTTTTGTTATCCTGGAAGAAACAAAACGTACAAAACAGATGATACTGCTTTAAAAATATTTGCTACACAAAGTGTCATTAGCGGGAAGCTGCAAATTGTCAGGTTTATCAAACAGGATACAATACATATTTAAACGTTAGTCAGCAGTTTCACTGATAGTACAGCACACAGAGTACTCGGGTATCTGAACTCAGTGGAGAATTCACTACAGAGTCAAAAACCCAGTGCCCAAGTTACAGCTCAGAAAAGAAGAATTCAAAATGTTCAGCTATAAGCATTGTTTTGATGGGATATCCGTGTCCTTCCCTATGCAGGATCAAGAGAAGCTCCCAGTCATCAGTTGCATAGTCAGGTCAGGAAAGGCTGGTGGATAGTCCCATCTTCATCACTAAAAAAAAAAAATCATCTTTGCCCTAAAAGCATTAAAACAGCATACTGAGTCAGAACAAAGACTGGTCTATACCTACTCAACTGTTTGCAACAGGGCAGGCCTGCGAAGTATACAACTGGAAGGCACATAAACACACAACATAAATGTGGGTGTAAAGACAAATTAGTGATCTGGGAACAGTAACTCTCCCATAACATCTCAATTCCAGCAGAACAGCCAGAATTGCTTAGTTCTGAAGGACCTGTGAAAGTCACGAAAGAAAACCAGATACAAGCTCACATCAGAAGCAAGAGAAACCTTGTGATTTCAAACATCTTTTGAACAGCACCAGAGACAATAATTTTCAAAGGCATTCTGAATTACCACCTTCTACACGCATCCATGAAAAGTTACGTACTCTATTTGTCATGCTTTTGTGACTTGTATATTTTTTTGGTCTTTATTCTGAGCCTGATACTACCTCATCTGGGCTGCACTTTAATACTATTCTTTGCAGTATTTTTCACAGAGTTCACAGCATGACGATTTGAGACATATGTAAGACATCTGCAGAAGATAGCCTGGAATTATCTCATGTTTACAACTCAAAGAGGGATAAGAGAGCTGAAAATTGGTCTGGATTGTCCTCTAGTGGTGCCCACCTTTCTTGGGGAGGAGAACCCAGAACAGGCTGTTAATCTCACCAATTGTGATCTGTCCATAATAAGCAGTATGTCTGCCTCCTTCCCGGTAACATTTTCTGCTCAGCTTGCAGTTTGCAGCATCTCCCAAATTCTTCACTACAAACTATACCTGGCCATTTACTTCTAGTGCTGCATGTGTGATGATGCTTATTCCTACACAAATGCATGATCTTTTATGTTACTATTAAGTTATAGCTACCCTCTTAGACGTTTTATGTGTCAGCCATTTATAATTCTAGTTCTGTCTTCCTCCATTATAGCAGCTTTTTGCTGCTTGCTGTCATTCATAAATTGCTTATGGAGTTTTCATTACTATATCCAGGTTATGATGAAGAAAATAATGGTGAACACAAGATTCATCGCCGTTTACCCAATAACTTCACTTGATACATTCTTCTATGCACCAAGAAGCACAAGTAACCGATGCAGGTTATTTTACTGAAAACACTGAAGGAAAAAGACGGACTTTACAGTAACTTGTCACAGATCTTTGCCTACATTTGTCTTATTTTCTTCAGCTACACAGCTTAAAGAAACAATACTATACATAAAATCTGAAATGCTATTTTTTCAATAACAGGATGAAATTCTGAAACCAGCTACCAACTCTGTCTATGCACAATTTTCTTAATTACCTCTTGTCCAAAATAAGACATGATGTTGTCAGTAGGCTTTCTTTCTGCATGTTTTCCCACGTTCAAACAATAGAACACTGTTCCGTAATTTAATAGAAAGCTGACAGTGCCAGACAACCTAAGGCTCCTTCTCTACGTAGTCAATCTCCTCCATGTTTGACCTCAGCAACTAGAGAGACTTCTATGTTTTTATTAAGAGCTCAGGAAAGTACCGTTTAGGTCTTTTATCTTCCAAAGAAGCTTTTGCTCTAGGTTCCTTCCTAGAACCTAGAGCAACCCAGCCGTTTTGTTCAGGCTAATACTTATTATCCATTTTCTGTTATTCTTCCTCGTTTCTCGCTTTCTTTCCATATACTATGCCTTCTCTGGTGCCAATTTCAGTTGTTTTTCTAAGAAAGCTCATGACTATAGAAGGCAGCAGGCCACACATGCAGAAGCACAGGAAACCCAGAAGAAAATGTGGTATAGCGGCTTACAGTTAAAAGGATTGCGTTGAAAACAATCTAACTTTAGCTAAGGAACAAAGTCATTAGCCCAACTCAGTGCCCCAGAATTACGCTAAACTTTCGTTTCTGTTCTCTATTCCACCCAAAAATACTAAGGAAGGAGAAAGTTCACCACTAACTCCAAGTCATGTTATTTGCCTTAAAAATAAATGGATAGATAGATGGATAGACAGACAGATAAAAAAGTAAAATATACTTGCAAAAATTCCACTCAGCAGAAGGAAGGGAATTCCTTCTTATTCTAGATGTAGAAAGCTGCCCTAGAGTAAACACTATTCAATCTTAAAAGATAAGCTCCCTTTTCTAAGCAGACGCAATGAGCTATGCAGAAATACAATAAAACAATACAATAACACAAGAACATAGTAAGGATTTACACGTTGGTATGAGTTAGGGAACATACTTTTATTCTTGCTCATGGCAGGAGGGTTGGAACTAGATGATCTTTAAGGTCCCTTCCAACCCAAACCATTCTATGATTCTACAACCGACACCTGCGGCTGTGTCCCCGTTTGAGGTAAAACAGAACCAACTTTCTCTTCAGTAACTTTATTTCTTAGCTAGGCCTCTTCTAACTCTCTGAAATTAACAGCATGTTGTGTCAAAAATGGTTCATTCAGAGTGACAAGACAGTGTGTGCCAAGGAATGGTAGGCAGAAAGGCTCTTGCTTATACTTAGTGCTGTAACAAGCAATGTCAGCTAATTCCATTATTTGCCCCGTTGGAGGGTCAGAAGCAGAAAAGTGCAGAGGGGTCCCACCTGCGGGGAGGAGCGGACAGGAGAGGTGAACCAAAATTGACCAACAGGGGTGTTCCATCCCATGTGCCCCATGCTCAGTATCAAACCTGAGGGATCAAAGGGTCAGTTCTCTTCCTTCAGTGGCTGACATCCAAGGAGGACCCTGTCTGTTCATCTGCCTTTGATCCCGATCCGTGTGTTCCTGATGCCATTTATGGAATCTGGTTCCCACCTGTCACTGAGTCCAGCCTGGGACTTCCCCAGTGCCTGCCGGTGACATCATCCTGGGAGCTTAATACAGTTTTGTATATACTGAATCTATTTCATTATTTTCCTTTTTATTTGATCATTAATATTTCATTAAAGTAGTTCAGTTTCTTCTAAACTCGTAAATCTCTCTTATCTCTCCTCCTCTCAGTGCATGAGAGGCTGGGGGGGGGGGGGCATCTGTCGCTGGCCATTGGCCAATTTGGCCAAAATCACTGGCCAAAACCACGACAGGCTGCATACTCTGTAATGAAATTCCCCTTAAGATACAGCCTACATAGCTCTGATAGCTGGTTCCTAGCTGATCTTCATAATCATATTCAGTTCTAAAATTTAGAAATTAATCAGTTCAGTGTGGTACAAGTGTGCTGAGAGTTGATCATAACCTTCTGAAACAAGACATTTTATAGCTAAGGTTTTATACAACTACAGAGCAAAACAGTTAAAGAAAAATATATAGCAAAGTGTCTTGTGCAGTTAAAATAATTATTGTTCTGTCTGATGGCATCTCAGGGATTACATTGAATGTCTCAGGTTAGTAAAAACAAGTTGTTGGTTCAAAAACAGACAAGATGGCAACAAGACTAAGTCTTTCCTCTTTGCTTACCCAATTCCCTGTTTAAAAAGTTATTAACCCATAGGATCATCCCCATTCACAAGTTCCATTCACATTAACTTTTTTTTTTACCACTGCTTTCAATAAAGTACAGGAATTTCATAAAGTACAGGGATAAGATGCCACAGACCAACCACACTACAGCACTGTAGGTCTACCCATGGCCTTGTGGTAACTCCTATCACCCAACAAGTTAAGTGTGTAGACAGCCAGGTTCTCCTATACACAGCGCCATAACCATTCGTGTTACTACAATTTGACACCTTTTATTACTCATCTGCTCTAAATTCTGATTACAACTAAACTACAAAAAACAAAACAAACCAACCCTGCAAGAGGAGCTTTACAAAACTCCTTTACAACTCCTGCAAAGAGGAGCTTTACAAAAGCTAATAAAAATTGGAGGATTCAGATGCTCAGGGTTTCTACTGGTGCGGTCTTATGACATGAGTACACAGGATATACATGGAAAGCAACAGATTAGATCAACATGCCTGTAGTAAAAAGTAGATAGGTGGCCCCATCCACTCTATTCCACTCAGGTTTTTGCATTAATCTCATTAACAGTTTCCAAGCATAATACGAGAACATTCTAAAGAGCAAAACTGGCATCTGCCACAAGATAATTCTCCCTCTTTCCTCATCCGTGGGAAAACGGATGGACGTACTTTTAATTCACTCTGTGCCTAGCTTGCTACTGGAGTCAGATCAAAAGAGCACACCTTGCATTTGAATGGAATGCAAAGAGCTCTGAGCTGGCTCATGGATCCTGTGAGGGCTTGTCCAACAGCCTTCAGCCAGCTATTAGCAAAGCCTTACCCTCCGTGCAGGTTTCCCTTGCTACAAGAAACATCATGCACGCATGCATGCACGTCAGGCTGTCAAATAACGTGTCCTACCTCAAGCTACTGTGAACAGGAAAAACTCCCACTGTGACTTGATATTCATGAGGAAACAAGTACAGAAAGCCAAAAGGGATAGGTCAGCAATACAATTATTTTTTTTTTTAAAAGAAGCCTTTCCCAAATTCAAATAATTTAATTTAATAAGGGCAAAATGGCAGCCAACTAACCACAACCAGCCAAGACAATTTATCTGGCTCCCAGCATGCCCCTTGCACCCCTCTCTGATCAGAAAGATGCATTTTTATATTTTCATATGGTACTGGTTTTACCTGGAAGCCCATGCAGCTGGGAACTGAAAAAATGAAATTACAGCTTCGTTGGCTGTAAGCGCCTCTACCTAAGCCGGGCATCCTTTACCCAACCGAACGAAGTTGAGCACATGCGAGTAGGTAAGAACAGCGTAAGGAACTCGATGCAAGAAAGCACCCAGGACAAACACCGCTGGAGTCCCAAATCAGGGCCCGATGCAGAGGTTTAAATGAAAGCGAAATAAAAGAGTAACTAAGGGAAAGAAGAATCAGGAATTAAAATACTCCACAGAAGAAAGATTCATCGGAGCACAATGAGGCTGAAGAGAGCTAGAACCAGGAACAACCCTTCAAAAGGGCGGCGGACCCAGCAGTGAGAGCAGCAGCGAGGATACACCAACCCTGGTGGGGAGCCCCGGACAGGCCCGCGGCGCCCGGCGCCCACCGCCCCCACCACGGCTGGGCCTTCCCGGCGCCCACTGGCCGCCCCGGACCACCCCCAACGCCAGGCCCCGCTACCGCTTACCTGCTGCCTCAGCGGTCGCGGCTCCCGAGTGCTGCCCCGCGCTGAACCGGAGCGAACCGGATCGGATCGGATCGGACCGGACCGGACCGGCGAAACGGCTGCAGCTCTCCGGTTCCGGAGCTCCTCCACCCTCCCGGGAGAGGGGGAGGGGGGTAAAGAACCTTCCAGCAGGAGGCGCTGCAAAGCCCGTAAGGAGTTGAGCCGCTTGTGATGGCGGGAAAGTGTCACTTGGCTGAGGGAGCTGGGGGTGTTCAGCCGGGAGAAAAGGGGGCTGAGGGGAGACCTCGCTCTCTGCAGCTCCCTGAAAGGAGGGGGTAGAAAAGTGGGGGTCGGTCTCTTCTCACAAGTAACAGGGAATAGGGCAAGAGGAAATGGAGAGGGGAGGTTTAGAGTGGATATCAGGAGAATTTTTTACACTGAAAGGTTTATTAAGCATTGGAACATGCTGCCCGGGGCAGTGGTTGAGGCACCATCCGATTTAAATCCCTGGAGGTATTTAAAAGACGGGTAGACATAGTGCTTAGAGATACGGTTTAGTAATGTTTTTTTGTCAGAGTTAGGTTGATGGTTGGACTAGATGATCTGAAAGGTCCCTTCCAACATAGGCAGTTTTATTAAGTATTTCCAACTTTGAAATTACCTAGGGAGAAGTGTAAGGAAAAATGGGCATACAGGACCTGAAGAGACAAAGACTGCTGCAGAGGATGCCAAGGTGGTGGTGGCTGACACAGAACAAGCCGAGTATTACGATGTGAAAGAGGGTGGGATGATGGGGCAGGGAAGGGTGAAGACAGGAGATTGTTTGAGAGAGAGCAGACTAAGATGGAAAGACCACTAGATTAGCCAGTAGTTCCCCCAAGAGTGGGTGAGTTCGAGTAACAGAAAGTAGATGTTCCACAATAGAAATCTGACTCACCAGAAGGCCTATAAATTGCCCAGAAATTCATAGAATCATAGGGTTGGAAGGGCCCTCTGGAGATCATCTAGTCCAACCCCCTGCCAGAGCAGGGTCACCCAGAGCAGGGGGCACAGGAACGCCTCCAGGCGGGTTTGGGATGTCTCCAGAGACGGAGACTCCCCCACCTCCCTGGGCAGCCTGGGCCAGGGCTCTGCCACCCTCAAGGGAAAGAAGTTCCTCCTCAGGTTTAGGTGGAACTTCCCATGGTCAAGTTTGTGCCCGTTACCCCTTGTCCTGTCCCTGGGCACCACTGAGAAGAGCCTGGCCCCATCCTCCTGACACCCACCCTTTAAGGATTTATAAGCATTGATAAGGTCCCCCCTCAGCTGTCTTTTTTCTAGACGAAAGAGACCCAACTCCCTCAGCCCAAATCACTCAGAGAGTGAACAGGTTAACTTGGGGGTGGGAACAAGTTAACACAATACCATTCAGTGGTACAGTGTACCCATATATATATAGGGGATCACACTGTATGCCTTTTATTAAAGCCCAAGTAATGGAATTTTATGATAGCATCTTTTTTGGTTTGGTGAACAAGTGAAACATCAGGTTACAGAGAAAACCTACAAGATTTGATCTGCACGAACACTGAATATTCAAAAAATACTTCTAAAAGGACTGTGCGTATAAATCATGATCTGACTTACTAGTTCAGAGCACTTAGGCCCGGGGTTGTTGCCTCTCAATCAGATGGACAGAATATAAGCTCAAAGACCTTGTCTTTGTTGCATGTTGCTGAAGAGCAATGAATACCTGGGCCATGATACAAACAAAAGCTCAAATCTTTACTCAAACTTCTATGCGTGTTTTCCACATTGGGAACCAGATCAATATTTTTAAATTTTTTTAACAAAACCTCTGAAAATCTGAAGTGTGTTACTAAGTATTAGGGTCTACCGGCAGACCTTGCTGGTCTCCAGGTTTTGTTATGGATACTTTATAGAAAGGCTGTCAAATGCTGTTTGTTCCACTTTCACAAAAGCAATCTTTTTAGAGCATCACACTATACTTGGGGAGGGCACAGAACTGGTCCAAGAACAATAGAGTGGGATCTGACTCCAAAGAGCAGCTCAACTTTTTGAACATTAGCTCTATTTGAGGCTAGATTTTCTTTTAAATTCCCCAAATATCACACATTTCTGTGATTGATCCATGTACAAAGGCAAAGCACTATTGCAATCAATCAGCAATATTTAGATTATTTCCTTCTCATTGCTCACATAATCCATAAGCAAAATTTACACCTGGAAATTTACACCTACTCCCCCACAGTAGGCCGCTGGGGAAAATCACTAATTGTTCTACCAACCTGATGCTGATAAATCCTACTAATTCCCGTGTTCAATTCGGTCCACTGCTGCTCCTGAGTAAGCATCCTACTATTTTGACCTTTACCTACACTGGAAGAAACAGCTCAAGTGCCCTCTAGTGTGGTTTCAGAATATCTAGTCCATGCTTTTTCACTTCTGTGGGACTTAATGAGAGGGTCTGAATTTGATTTGAAACATTTTTATTGGTCCATAGAATTTTACGACATAAGCCACTGTGAAAAATACTTTGACTGCAAAATTCATGGTGATTGTGATTTTTTGTAAAATTGCTGAATGATAGTTATGGCTAGTTTCACAGGCATATCACCTGTTTAATCCCCAAAATGCAAAAATGGCAAAATTTACTAAAAGTCTGAAATTTGCATGATCATTACATCTGCTTATGAAGTGATGCTGTTGTTGGGTTCTTTTTCTTGATGTACATTTGTTTAGAGCATCACTATTCTGGAAAAAAGATTGTGGTCTGTCTACTTACTTTTTCAGTTTCTTCTATTTCCAAACTTTTAATATTTATTTATCAAAGTAAATTTTATTTTTCTTTCTACTACATTTTTAGTACCTTTTTGCCCACGATAAAATTTTTCTGAAATGCTCAAGTGATTCTTACTTTTCTTTTTGAATTACTTTCCTAGCTGATTCAACCCTGAGAAATCTGGCCCTTTTAAAGCTATTCACAGTCTGAATAATGAACATACTCAGATCATCTCAGAGCATGTTTCTGGAAGCTTTCGGGGCTGTGGTGCACAGTCTGTGAAATAAGCTTCCTTCCTGTTTAAGCTAATATCCTTACTTAGCTTCAGTAGTGTACACACCATGAAAGCCAATAGACTCAGGCCCCAAATGGGTTTATTTTTTCCATAGTGAAGGTATAAATGGGAAGAGTACAGGCTGCGGACTAATATAATTGTTTCAGACATATAGCGGAGTAGTGGCATTCTCAGAACTGACTTGTAAGAAATGCCAGATATACAAATATGTGTCCTGGTCATACCAATGGTCCATCTACTTTTATCGGTAACTGACAGTAAATGCTTAAGGAAACAGCTTGAGAATGTAAGTGTAAGAATAGGGGGAGTACTTTCCTAGTATTGGCCTTCTGGAATTCAGTAATGTTTGTTTTAAGAAGCAGAACAGGAAAAGAAAATTTAGAGTGAGAATAGTGGAAATAAAGGACAGCCTGAACTATCCAGCTGGATATGATTTCAAAGGAAGAGTCCTGTCATTTGGCTCATCTTTACACAAACAAATTTGAACACTAGAATTGGGTGTCTCAAATTCTCCTCTGCAGTTCACAGAAGGTAATTAATACCTTTCCCCCATTTTTTGTAACCACTCCATCCTATTCCGTTCTTAATGGCCTTTTCTGTGACTTCTAAGACCTGGGAAAATGTAGAAGTCTATTTAAAACCCTGGCAACTTTCCAATCATCAGTAGCAGCTGTGGCCAGGATCAGCAGCTCTCCCTGGCAGAAATTTTTTCTTGTTGTACACATACGATAACACAGCATGATTGCATCAATATATTTCCTTCAAATTCTCTTGCCTCATGTCTTTTTATCCTTCTTAAACCTTATATACCTTCTTTCTTATTATACCCAGAACTCCTGCATATGCTCCATTTTCATGTATATGTGTCTGTGTGCCAATATGGCCTTTGCAGTAGTATTTTCCCCTCACATCATTGTGTATCTCTTTATGCCTACCCTGTAGTCAATTTGAGTTCAGAAATAAGTGAATGAATTAAAATTTCATTAGAACAGGCTGGATTTTTTTTCCCTTGCTTCTTTGGCTCTTCTTAAAACACTTGCTTCATCAAAATTCCCTTTTTTAAAAGTTCTGAGCAAGTCAGGTATGAGACTACAGTTCCCCTTTTGTTTTCTAGGTTCATGCCTGTGAATAGGAGTTCCCACAACATGCCTTGTTCTTGTCATTTTTGTAACTATTCAACTCATTTTTTTTCTTGTCTTCAGTGGCACGTCCTTGCATCAATTTGTTTATATGACTGTTATGCATAATGGCTTTCTCTTTGTTCTTCTGACATGCCTGAAACTGGTGTGAATTGTGAAATTTTCAAGCCAGAAGCAGAAATGAGTGCTCCAGCAGAGAAATTTATTCTGTGAGTGAGGAGAAAAGCACTCCTGTTGCCAGTCTTTCACATGGCTAACTTGAGTCACGCCATGGAAATGCAGCCATTACCATTATGTAGCCTGTAGAACAGATTAAACAGCAAATAAATCTTCCCAAAAATTAATAAAATCATTTACCTTAAACTTGTTGGATTGAAGATTCATTGCACCAGAACCCAAAACTTCTCTTAGATAACTGAACTCTCTGTGTCCAAACATTTTTCTGATACAACACAGGCAGAGTTTTTCTGTGGCAAGAGAAAAAAAAAATTTCGTAGTAAGGGTATAGCAGGCAACTTGGTGGTTGCCCAGACATAACACTAACCAAATGCTACTAATGGTGTAGCTTTTTAACTCCAAAAATTGTCTGTTTTAAAAGCTAGCTATCTTGATTGAAAGCCATCAAGACTCAGTGAAACAGAAAAAAGGGGCCTAATAGACTTTTTCAGTTCCCTTGTTTTTTTCTATTTAAACAAGAAAAAGAAAAAGATTATGTTCTTTAAGACAATAAATATATGTTCAGATATCCATCTTGGGTTTTAGTGAGCCTTTCTCTGTGATACTGAGCACCTGCTACAGTTCATACAGTATCTTCTGCTGCTGTCATTACATAGTGAACTCAAAAAAATGTCTAAACCTCCATCAATTTCTAGCTTAAAGTAGTTCTAAGGAAGCAGACACTTCTCTTTAAGGACTTCTGATGTCTGCTGGGCTACCCCATCCACCACCATAATAAGATGCAAGCCCTGCAAGCGCTACTCGATCCCTGCTCTTTATGGTCTTCATCTTCTGTTGCTGGACTGCTTATGCCAGCCAGAGGTAGGTCTGAACTGAAGGCAGAATCTGTTGGTGGGAGCATTCCCAGCAATACGTCGCTCATTCGTTCCCCAGGAGCTGACCCGAGTTACAGAACTCACGAGTGGAACTACTATTTCTCATCATGTTACAAATCATCACTGTCCTTTATGTCAGTAAAGTGAAATGCAAAAAATATGTGTCACGTTTCACCACTCAGTTCTCTTATTTCACATTCCAGTCTTGACGCATTTTTGAAGGACCACAGAAATGCATAGTTTAAAACCTGTCTAGTAAACTTCCTTGATCCTGAGGCATACGCTTTGAGTTTAAGTAACTTTATTTTTTCCATTGTCCTTTGGAACAGTTTCCTTTTCCTACTTGGCTCAAGCAATTTTCAAACCAAGAAAGCAGCAACAGCACGTTCCATCCTGGGGTGCAGACTGTAAGTCGGGGCCTTTGGGACCTCCCTGCTGACTGGATGAAATTACATGTGCCCTCAGGGCAATTGCCCCAGGGGTGTTCCTGGAATGCCAAGCAATGCTTGCAGTACCGTACAGTTCTGCTGTTGAGACACAGTACAGGCACCCTGTTCCTTTCCAGGCAGAGTGGAACTGCACACTCTCCCTTAGATCATGGCATACAGCACAGAGATTAGCAGAGCTTTTTGTAGGCTTTCTCTAATAAACAGTTCCAGATCGCTATGAACTAAGTGAATCTTAGACCCTTTTTTATGTATTAGATTTTAATTCCCTAAAGAGAGAAACAGATTTACATGGGAGTAAACCACAAGGCTGAGCTATGACAAGTACCCAAGATCTTTCAATTCTGGGATCACTCCAGTAGACCAGTCTCTGCAGAAAATCAGGCTGTACATAGGCAAATGCCAGTCACTTCTGTGGTCAAAACACTCATATTCACTAGCTGGTCACACTAATCCACAGTGGAGACTCTTAGGACAAGGCTAAATAAGTTTATCCCTGTACATCTGCTCTGGATGCACTATGACTCATCATAGTACTAGCCATAGCCATAGCTCATTTTCCATGCTGACCCAACCATCTAGATTAGCTCAAAAGGATCTTAGCCATGATACATAGCAGGATTCCTCCAAATTAAACCTTGAGCTACACTTTCGATAACATGTTTTTCCTTAGTATTTTTCACAGTTTGACAGATCATGTTGTTACCCTCTAGCCCAGGTTTCCTGGGAAACAAAGCATCTCCTTAGTCTTCTAATCCTTCCAAGGAAATGAAGCCAAATTAAAACATTTCATGGGCATTCATTACATCTTATCATAAATAGTTCATGGACCTATCGGTGCCCATTGCCCAGAATGTGCTACTGCTTAGGAGGTAGCAGAAACAACTGAACTTGCTTTTTGTAACAGTCGCTTCTTGTCCAGGGACAACATTAACCAGGGGCAAAGCTTCCGTTCTGGGCAGTGCTTCGTTTCATCCCAAATCAAGGAAACACTCCAGTTCTGAGAACTGCATGTTGCCATGGCAAAAATGTGTGAAAGGGGCCCTTCACAAACATGCAGGCCAACTCCAGCTTCTATTATGTATATTTGTCTCCTTTGATTTTCTGGAGGGGAGTCCATTCTTGTAAGTTAAAGATGACACAGATAGTTCAGCTATGATATGGAATCTTATTTCTGTTCTTCCATTGGCTGGGCAAAAAAATCAGTGGAAATGTTCCTTCAGAACACACGCAGTCATGCCTGAGAGGCTTGTGCACGCTGTGACTGTCTCCAGACATGCCCTGTTCACTGAACTCCCACACGGGATGGTCATTTCTATCAATACTAAGGACCACTCATCTGCACTTTGCAGAGGAACTTACCTTAGTGGGAAGAGACACTGAATCAAAGTGGAAGTGTGCAACTCACATAATTGGAAATCTACCCGACTAGAGAGAGATCAGGCCCAAAAAGCATAAGGAATATGCAAAGAGAGTGTATCAGCTGGTAATTGGATTAATGCCTCTCATTTATTTAGCAGAGAGCTGGGAGGGGAGTCAAAAAGCCAAACTGAGACTGCAAGCAGTTTACTGGGAGAGAACAGAAAAGAAAACGAGGTATTCTTCTACCCTCATTCTTATTTTGGCCACTAAGGGGAGATGCTAGAAATACTACCAGGATTATGCTTGCTGTAGAAATTACATAGTTTACAGGATTCAGTGATGTTACAGACTTGCAGTGCTTTTTCTGAAAAGCAGCTTTCAGAGATAGGCCAGAATTTGAAGCACAGGAAATCCTGGGCACTCCTAAAAAGAGAAAAACAGGCCAGTGCAGCTGTCAGGAGATCCAACCACAGTTCTCAACAGCCTCCTATCATGCAAGTTCCTGACGCAAAGCAAGTAAATATATTTTAAAAAATTAAAAAGCATGGAAGGAAACAAAGGAGCAGATTATTTGCTCAAAGAGTTGGAGAAGCACAGTCCCTTATGACCTCCTTTGTAGCCCAGGGAGAAATTCCTGAGCCGTTCTGAGATGTTGCCAGGCCCAGCATTCCAGCAACTACTCAGTGGAAATGGAAACAGCAACGCAGATGCCAATGGTGTGATGCAAGTTTCATTGTCCCTGACAGAATGTGAGTCCATTATGGTTTTGGGGCTGTTTGCTTGGAATTTAAAGTCAGTTGTAGTTCTATGTAAATCATACGTTTAAGCCAGGAAATAAGATTATTTTTTAAGGGAGCTCCTCCTCATTCCTTGGTCGGTGCTGCTCTGAAGGGCTATTTTGGATCTTGGACAGGAGCTTAGCACGCACAGAAAGAGCTGAGAAACAGGAAACCTGAACAATCCTCTGCAGAGATAAGAAGCATGGACACGAAAATTTTGCTGTTTGTAAAGCATAAAACTGGAATCATTGTAGGTGCATGTTTGCAAAACACTTATGAAACAGTTGAACAGCAGAAAGAAATAACAATACTGTGCCCTCCTATTCTCTTAAATGTCAATGCGTTAGCAGAGAACAATTTGGAAGACAATGCAAAACAGAGTAAGAGTAGGTCAGACCTGGAAGGAGAATAGTAAAATTCAGGCCAGTAGGGATACATGTTAAATGTTTTAATTCTGAAGTCAGTTTAAGGACAACCTTTGTGGGATGAAAACCTCAGGCTTGCTCCTAGTAATTGAAATTAAAGAGCACTTGCTCAAGCAAGGATAGTTTCTTTTCCATCTATCATTACAAACAAAAATAATACCGTATGTTTAGCAGTATCTAAATATCTAGTGCTACAGCTGGATATCACTTCTTTCAAATGTTTCCCAGCATGCTCTGCAGTGAGAAAATAACCAAAACCTAATGGTGTTTGCCCCAGGATCTGCATAATGGCAAATATAACTGCAAAGACATTTCCAGGTTAGAAAGCTGTTGCAAATACCCATATGTTTGTTTCATCTAAGATATACTACATAAGAACCTACGGGGAAAAGGATGTTTTGATAAAACAAGGCTCTTTAATATACAAAGCAATACAATCCATGGATTATGAAGCTGGACATGTTCAAGATAGAAAGAGACCTAGGAGTCCTGGGGGACAACAGGGTGCAATGAGCCAGCGATGGGCCCTGGTGGCCAAGAGGCCAGTGGCATCCTGGGGGGCATCAAGCAGAGTGTGGCCAGCGGGTGGGGGGAGGTCATCCTCCCCCTCTGCTCTNCAGCAAATATGACTAACTAGTGCAGCTCATGAAATAATTTTGTGAATTGTCTACCAACTGAATGTTTACTTCACAATTTGATAATCCTGTTGACAAAAACCTAGAATCATAGAATCGGGAGGTTGGAAGGGACCTTTAAGATCATCAAGTCCAACCATTGACGATTCCCTTCATTCATTCATTAATCCATAATAGCCTGTGAAATGAAAATATCTATCACCTTTGTAGTTTCTCTCAAAAGTCTCTTAACGGATAGAAAACCTGGAAATCACAAACACTGTTAAAACAAAGGTCAGGGTTGCACAGCCACGGGTCACCAGAGCAACGCGGAGACGGGAGGTGCAGTAGGAGAGGCTGGTGCTTTAAGAGCAATAAACTGGAGCAAATAACACTGTTTAAGAGCAAATACCACTGGCTTAGAGGTGGGACCCCGGCCTCGGCAGGCTGCTGCCCCCCGCTCACGGCCGGGACACCCGCAGTGCAGTCCCCCCTCGGACCGACACCCCCCTCCGCCTCCGGCGGCCACCAGCAGAGGGCGCTGCCGCACGCAAAATGGCGCGGGCGAGGCGGGCTTGCGCGGGCCGCTGGGAGCGGTAATGGCGGCTGAGGCGGGGCGCGGAGCGGGCTTCCGCCCGGCCTCCGCCCTGCCGCCGCGGGGCTGGGGGCTGCCGCCGCGCCGCGCCCGGGGCTGGGGTCCGGAGACAGCCGGGGTCTGGCAGCGGCGGAGCAGAAGAAATCCCGTCCTGCCCCCTGGGCTTCCGCAGGCCCGACAGGGGCCTTCTGAGCTCCTTTAGGAGCGGAGTTGCCGGTTGTGCCGCCTCGCCGTGCGCGCCGATGGATGGTGCAAGGCAGAAGGACGCCGTGAAGCCCTTTCCGGGGAAACCGGGAAGCGTGTGGTGGGAGGCAGCAGGTGGGAATTCAGGCAGGACAGGCTGGGGAGAAAGGGCAAGATACAGACTCCAGACGCTTCTTGCCACTAACTCCCTGAATGACTTGTCTCATCTCCAGCCGTACCTGCTGTAGAGTGAGTGTGCAATCGCTTGATTAAATCCGCTTTCCTGCCTGAGTCGGTTTTCTGTGGTGATGGAGGGATCGACCACTGAACGCTCCCCACTCCCGCCCGCAGCTCCTCCCGGGAGACTCCCTCGGGCCCTCCCTGGCCCTCCCAAATCTGGTTCGCTATCGCCAGCTCACGCTGACCTCTAGTTAAAAAAAAAAAAAAAATTACTTTTCTGAAAGAACACGTTTAATTTTTATCTTGGTTAGCGCTACTCAAAATAAAGGCACCAAGATCTTCCTCCTCTCAGCTGCCTGCCCCTGAGGAACCACCCTGCCGCAAGGAGCACGCACAGGGCGCAGGTGAGATAAACCGGGGCGCACAGGGACGTCCGCTGGGCTGGACGGCACGGGGAGACTATGGCAGAGCTCAGGATAAGAGTCACCATCCCACCACCCAGTTCACCGTCCACCTAGTAAAGCTGCGGATACTGATCTATGCAGGGATGGCTTCTGCCTAAACTCGCAAATAGTGCTTATTCAAATCCATNGGTTTTATCGACAGCTAAATTAAAACCCAAGTGTAATTTAATTTATTGCCCTGGGAACGTGGATTGCAATTTGCAATGACAGAAACTTGCAAATAGTGCTTATTCAAATCCAGATTTTGGTTTTAAATTGAAAAAAAAAATAACAGGGAGTTTTCTTCATGGCTCCCTGTTATAGAAAACTGCCTCCCACTCCTAGGAACAGACTTAACTAGATCCAGACACTAAGGAGTCTAAAAATCCTTCCTAGATCTCTGTAAGAAATTGTGGAACTCCAAAGGGGCAGATTTTTAAAGATGATCTTTTGATCTGCTTTGAGGAAGAAAAGACATTCTGTGCTAGAGAACCTCTACAAGAACTTAGCCTTAAGAGGCTGAGTGAGGGGAGTGGGACCAAGACTGAAGCTCACACGCTGACACTTTGTGCGTGGACTGTTTGCTGTCCCCCCTGCCATAGTCCTGGGAACACATTTTTGAGAAAGAACAATGCAGAAGCATTTAGCAAATCACCAGTTCTGAAAAGTTTTTGACAAAAAAATAATCACTAAAAGATTGAATCAACTCCACATTGAGTCTCACTCCTGAATACAGTCAAAAGAGCTAAACAGGAGAATATGCTCCTGTCCTCATGAATGACTTTCTTCTGGAAGCAATGGAGTATTAACATACATGTACCTGCAACAACAAATGACCAGAAAAGCACAGCCCCATCGAGTAGAATATCAACCTGCTGCCACTATTCACGCACCAGTTGAAACCGCTAGGTGGAAAAAGCAAAACCTTCCTAATAAATTAGTCAGTTCAACCGGATTTCATTCACTGCAAGAATTATGTAGCAAGGAGACCTACTACTCACAAAGGCTGAATGCTCCATTCCTATACTTCTAGAAAAATTAGCATGAAAATTTCTAGAGAAGTAGAGAAGCCTGATAAAGACCTTCAAAAACTATCTATTTCGCTGTCATAAGCCAATGCAAGTCTGCTCCCTCTTTTACATTTTTTATTGCTTAAAATGTATTGGAGGATACTTAAGTATTTTCCTACTGTTTCATACATCTAATTGTCATTAGATTATTTTGTCTCTTCAAATGGATTCACATTTTTTTTATTTTAGAAGGAATACATTGGACCTGGTAGGTCAATACCAATTAGCACAGCATCACTCTGAAGCAGAAAAGGGAAGTGGCAGGGTTTTGCTTTGTGTCATAATGTAGGTTGAACGTTTCTTTAAAAAAACCCCAAACTAATAAAGTGTATTTAATTGCAAATGGAAAAAGAGATTCTTAATAACACTCTGTTGCTGCAGTTCAAATGAATTATTTGGGATGATTTTCCCAAAACGCTGCCAGGCTGAAAATGAACAGCAAAGTGAGTGAAAATAGAAACCACCTCCAACATCCTTCAGCGTTTATGGTTCATTAAATGAGTGTAATTGCATTTGAAATTACAAGACCCAAGCATCTTTTCCTACGCCTTTTTGCATGGTTTTCACACACACTTGGGAAAAAAATTATTCTAAACATGAAAACGCTGGCCAGGTAAAACTGTACAGTTACTGTAATACAGCATAAACCAGGAAATAACTGCTTTATTCGTTAAACTTGAGAGGAAATGTTTAACATAGAAAACCCACTTCTCAAGAGAACCTACTTTACCTTGTGCTCTCTTGACAAAGCCCAGCAGCTTCGGACTCAGGCTTTCTGAAGACTATGAAAGAAAACAAATCGTAAAAGGAGAAAGAGTTGGCATTTTTGGCCAAAACTTTAGAACAAAAATGGAAGTATTAGTGATTGACAATGAAGTTTATGAGCGTGAGTGAAAACCATTTTGAGGAGAATGACCCTTTCCTGCTATCCTCGGACTTCACACATCAAGTTAGCGATCTTGCTTCTCATTTTGGGGGCACGCATTCTAATATCTGCTAAATTTAAAGTCCCGCCCGCAGACACGTGCCGCCCGCAGAGCGCCGAGGGGGATTTCAGCGAGTCCGGGCGGAGCAGAGAGTGGCTGGGACCTCGCCTGCCCCCGCTGGGCGCCTCCCCGCCGCCCCCCCCGCCGGGCACCGTC
>VXBO01010079.1:269185-290376 GCA_013400135.1 Rhinoptilus africanus
CCTCGGGGGAGCGGTGCCGGAGGGGCCAGCCCTGCCCGCCTTGCAGCGGAGCCCGGCAGCGCTCCCGAGCTTCACTGGCTGCTGTAAAGACAGGGCTCTTCCCAGGAAAATACGTGCTCGGTATAAGATGACATTGCTGAGGAAAGACAACCTCTTTCTTAACCGGTAATTTAAAGTAGCGACCGTTTCCCCAACAAGCATAAAATGTCAAACAAGGGAGGCTGTGAGAGGTTCTCCCAGCATCCCGTGCAGCCTGTTGCTGCGGAACACTTCTTCACAGCATCACCATGCTTTTTAATAATATAATTTTCAAATAGTGAGCCAACAGCTGCTGCTTTTACAAGTTCATCTCTAAGATAAAGTCCTCGCATCACGCTGCACTTGCTTTGCTGAAAGCTTCCCTAACACGACAAGGAACAGTCTCTACTGCAGAACCCTCCAGACATTCAGAGAACGCTATGTCAATTCTCCCTTCATTGCACCTTTTTAATAGTCTCACAGTTCCATAGTGCAATTGAATTAAAGCTTTCTTTTTTCTTTCTTTCCCTCATTCTGTGTTTTCCCTTCCACTAGCTTTCCAGTCTTTTCACACTGGAAAACAATTAGCAATGTTATCTTCTTAAATGTCTTTTTCTTTCTCTCTGATTCACAGGTTTTTTTTAAAAAAAAGTCACAAAATAATCCTGTTCAGCCTCTCTGGAGCAAGCAGTTTGGGGCTTTTGTCTCCTTTATGCTTGAAACACAGTTAAACCAAATGCTTTCCCCTCCTGGTGACAGCGCTGCAAGCTCCGGGTACAGAGTGCCGCTGTGCTCAAGCTGGAGGAGCAGAGTGATGCTACCCAGCTGCAGCTGCAATTTAGCTGAAGGACAAAGCCTTGTGTTATGTTGTTTCACAAAAGTGGCAATTATCTGCTTTTTCACTGAGGTGGAAGAAACCATCCCCTCTGCCGGACTGGGGGCATTCATTTAAAATGCCTCAACTACCCGAGGCACTCATGGGCTGACGGGAGGTGGCCTGAGTGTGCTCTGGCAGGCAGAACGCTGAGCACACGCCTGCAAGGAGGGTGGTTCGGATGCTATGAGCAGGGTGGCAGGGGACCCTCACACTCTGTGCTGTGACACTTCTGTTAGGACGGCTGTGATCCCAAGCTCTTCAGCCATATCCTTGCCTGCTTCCTTGGCTCGCCAGAGCTATGCCAGATGAACCAAGTGCCAGGCAATAACAGGACAGATTACAAAGCACCACAGCAGGCTGACGAGGATATAGTAAGTAGCTGGTGTTTTGTGAACCTTTGCGTGGTTGCTACAAACCCAGGCCTTGCCCTCCATCAGGACGGCAGCAGAGCACTGTGCCTGGTCCTACAGGATGCTGAAGCTGTCTGCGGGAACACGCACCGTTGCCTGGTAGGCTTATAAATGGGTCTGGAATTGCGGTAGGTCCGAGACCACTGTCAGTAGATCTTTCCCCTCAAACATGCCTCGATGCTTCTTTTTGATCCAGTCTTGTTCGCATTAAAGGGAATTTTGCCTTGCATTTGACAGCATCCATCACTTGTCTGTTAGTAATTGCTGTGATCCAAGATACTGTACACTGTAATAACCCTTTTTTCTCCTGGGTCTGGTAGGGGGTTGCATGGTAATTTACACAAAAATGCCCTGTCATAGTCCAAACACACTTAACTTCAGCATATCCCTAAGAACAATACAAGCCTCTCTTTTTGGTAAGCCTCTAAACAGAACCCTTCTTACAGCTGAGCAGCAGCAGCGATTCTGAAATGGCAGATGGTCTCCTGCAGTTTGGTAGGATGATTTAGAGGTCCGGCTGGTCTCTCTACAGCACCATATATCCCGTGACACTGGAGCTAGACCTGTGATATGTGAATGTGCTTCCTGAATTTTCTGACAGTGCAATACCGAGCTGTGGGATTTCAAGAAAGCAAAAGGTGTCCATAACACCTCTTTAATTCTCGCCAGCTAACTGTTACTAAAGAATTGACTGGTCTGTTTGTCTTCCAGCTGTCAGGATTGGCTGTCATTGCCTTTGGTCTATGGCTACGGTTTGGTGGGGTTATGGCAGACTTTGCTTCAGACAAAAAGTCTCCAGAGTATTTCTTCATGGGTAAGTTAAAGTGCCTGTGATGACAGTAGCCTTTAGCTTTCGTTTCATCCTGGGGCATGTGACACACTTTATGCATTGAATTATATGAAGGCCAACAATTCCTGGGCTGAACTACACAAAACTGGATATTCTGGTGCTGTGTGTCATGTGCATGATGGCTTTAATCCTTTCTCTGCTTGGCATCAACTTCCTTAGGCCTAACTGAACTCTTCTTTCAGATTTGATCCAATCCTCACATATTCTAAGTGAATTGTGCTAATACTGACGGAATAGACGCTGAGATGGGTCAGAGACCTCTGGAATGTGGGGCTCACCAATATATCCTTCCAGAGTTTTCTGTGCAGCTGCTAGCCAACAAATCATCAGTGTCACTTCTGAGTGTTTCCTGTATCAATGCAGCAGTAAGAGTTTTGCTCACCAGTTCTCCCTGTGTCTGCACGCAGAGGCCCTCAGTGGGACAAGTATCAGAGCAAATGCTTCCACAGCTGAAAAGTAAAACTACACACAGCGTTCAGTCATCTCAAGAACTGTTTGTCCAACCTAGGCAGGAATTGCCTAGTTACCCAAGCCCACTGAATGGTATTGGTCATCTGTAATTTTAGTCATTTAAGATAAACTTTTTTTCTCACAAGGATTTCCAGTTGGGTTTTCTGCAAACGCCACCCGTGTTACATATCTATAGACATCTTTAAATAGCAGCTGTCTAGGACTGCCAGCAATTGCATTTCTCTGTCCATTGGCAATTGTAACTTACATGACTTTACACCAGAAGAGTCAGAATTTTTTCTGTTTTGATATATCACCCCTGGAGATGGACTCACTCAATAAAATCCAATTGGTGGAAACATTTTTGCCGTCTACAAATGCCAAGTGTGAATGAATACCCATCCCTGCCTTGTCCATCAAGCCATTCTGACAGGGTGGCCAGGAATGGAAGTTGACCCAAGATGTCCTGTAGCAGTCAGTTACCCATCACATGAATATTGCCTGGGCTGTGCAGTTATTTGAAATACCACGATTCTCTTAGTGGAGACCTTGGCTCTGATACAGCACAGTCCTAACCTCAAGCTTGTTTACTGTATGCAACCAGACTAGAGGCACAGAGCTGACTCTATAGTACTGTGGGAATAGACAGGTAGAATGTTATGTCCATCCAGCAAAGTTTCTGTGGGGGTTTATGATGCTGAATAAAACCATTCAGATGAAAATTTGATTGGGATGTGAGGGTTACTGTAAAATAATCTGTAGCACCTCCACTGACACAGAGAGTCAGGAAGTATGATTTACTTTTTCTCTAACATTTGAGCTCCTATGTCAGCAGCATATTAGATCACCAGCTTAATTTCCAGATGCAGTTTATACCTGCTGAATTTCCTATGCTGTATCTTGGAACTCTTCCCTGTCTCATCCACTTATATTTGACCCATGAGATTCAAGAAAACAGAAGGATGTTCTGCCCTTCAAAATCAAGTACTGATGGCTTGTTGGAAGCTAGAAAGTAATACATCCTGTGATGTGAATGAGCACCACAGTCATTTCACAGCTTTGCAGTGCAGGCCGTAACACTGTGCAAACAAGATGTTCTTTGGTGCGTTTGTATTTAAATCTCTAAAAGATTGAATCTGCCTCAGTCTTGAACAGGAATTACAAAAGCTGTTCAGAGTTATTTATTTTGGGAAGTCCTGGGTTCCATCATATACCGTGACATTCAACTAGTGGGCTGTCCCAGGTATTTATAGAGCTGTATGCCGTAATATGTAATGGCTAGCAGAGGAAGAACTAAGGAACAGGACATAAATATGCTGAGAATTCTTTTAAACTTGCACTTTTGACTGAATTCTAAAGCAAAGTTTTGGCCCTTTTTTGTAATAGGCATTGTGCTCTGAACAGAGCATTCCTGTTAAAGAAAAACAAAAATAATTTCTGCTGCCATCCCTTATTACTAATCATGTTAAATGCTGTTGTGACTTCTGAGCATCTGATGGGGCAGCCATTCAATATGCTGAGGCTGTTAACAATCTGACTGAGACAGCGGTAAAAGAGTGGTGGTAAGTTCAGTAACTGGTGGGTTTTTTTGAAGCAGGCAAGGCTGCACTTGATGGACATGCTCAAGAGCTTTACCTCGCTAGGAGATTTCAGTTCTGATTTCCTCTTGACAGTTGTGTGTTGGTCCCTTCTCACAGAGACTCTAATTATATGGTTTATTTGGCTTTGTATGTTTGTTCTGTGTTTACGCATTCTGGGTGACAGCCAGAATTTTGCATAGGAATTCTTAATATGGAATGCTGTGCAGCATTCAAGGAGCAGCTGCCCAGAGGACTGAAAGAGAAAGCAGATCATCAGTATGACTTGAAGATACAAACATACCTTTATATATTTTTTTTATAATAATTTCATAGAATCATAGAATTATATGATTTCTTTAGCTCTGTTCCACTGACCGCTTTTGGGGTTGCCTAAGACCCCTGTGATCAGATCAGCTTTGTGTCAGTTCTTGGAACAACACTGCAGCTCTATTCAGAGTTTGCTTTGTAGGTTGAAGCACTATCCAGAATCACCATCTTAGGGAAAACATCTCATTTTCTTGCTTCTAAAGAGCAGCACATTCTGCTCTTTTTGTACCTGGATTGAGCCACCAGCTGAATCTAACCAGCTTCTTTCTTGTACTTCTTTGTGATGTTCTTTTTCCTGGATCCGAAATGTTGTTTTAGTTTAAAATAATTTATAATTATATCCTTGCATTTTCCATTAGGCCAGAATGAGTCTCCTTAAATAGCCTCGTTCTTTACCAGCAATCCAGCTGTCTTTTCTGCCCCCTGGAATAGTTCGGGCCATGACTTGGCAACCAGACCTGTTCATCTTTTCCAGCCGCTGGAATGTTTTTGTTGGTTTGAGAACAACTTACAGGCAGCAGTGCTGAGGTCAAGTACATACGTGTTCTTAGTTTTCTGTTGCTTGTGGTTTTGTGTTCCGTGATCCATATTCCCCACTGCAGCTTGCAGTTTTGTAACTTACTGAAAAGGTTGGAACTGGAACTCTGACCCATGCAGTCTCCGTCCACTTTACTAGATGTATCTTGCACTGGAGCAGCCTCCTAAAATTGGACATTCTCTCTTCCCAACTTTTGGGGTTCCCACTGCAGTGTCAGGCATGACAATATTTTTATGTTACTCCATCTCACAGTATGTCTTTTGTGCCTGTGCTTCACGTGGTGAGGCAAAACTGTAGCTTTCCTGTTCTATTGCAGTTCAGCTCTGGTAGATTTCAGATATATCCATATTTCTGGTATATTCCTCTCTTAGCTGTACTTGAGAGAAAAAAAAAAAGAAAGAAAGAAAAAAGATAATTTCAGCAAAGGTCAATAGCTGGTTAGTTACTGCTTTTGAGTTGTCTGTGACACTGTACTGACCAAATGGGGAAAAGATCTGTAGAATAAAGAGAATTCCCTCAGTTTGTTCATCCTTCTTAAAACTCCTACATCAAGACTGGCAGGTTTTTTACTGGGCAGGAAAGTCTGCAACAATCAGAAGGAAAAGAGAGATGGTTGTGTGAACCCAAGATGTCAGCATTGCTGTGTCACAATTAAGTGGTCCTTAACTAATTCTCTGTAGTGCTGCTGTCCTTAAATTTAAAAATACCTACAGCTCAGAAGTGAAAACAAAGTGCCTGCTGAGTGCAAGTGGAATATTCGTGAAGTAAAAACCAACACAAGGACTTTTTAAGGGTCAGTTCAAGACACCTGTTCTCCCGCTTTGCTTTGGTGGATGGAGAGGAAAGTGTGTTCTGGTTCCTTGGGCAACGTGGAGGGCAAACTCTATATCTCTAATAAATGAAGTGCAGAGGGTCACATCACTACCTGTAGCAATAAAAATGAAGTGTTTGTACTCAACAAGTCCCATCAGGAATAGTAACAAAACCAGATGAATGTGAATGAATCAATATGGATGACTCTTTCTCATAACTGGCAGCACTTGGCTGCTCTTGCACAGCCAGAGCTCACAAACTTTGTGCTATGTTACGTCCTCTTTGCTCCACTTCCATGATCCAATCTGCGGTCCAGGCATTCATCAGGGCCAAACCAGTTGTAGATAAAAGCTTCAGGGTGGCTGTGGCTTTTTCCTGGGGTCTGTGAGAGCATGAGTGCACATTCTGTCTTTGAAAGGTACAGTTAGATGGTGAATGTCTTAGGCTATGAAGTCATGTCTGGAGTTGAAGGATATTAGTAGTTTTTCTCCATAGTAGTGGGTGCCCATACAAACAGGAGTTGGCCAGTAGTTAAATCCATGTAAACTCCAGTTCTCTGTTCCTGTGCCTCATTTTGTTCTAGTTTTACTCATGTATTTTGAAGTCAAGCACTATACCCGTAGTCAACAGTATTTTCTCTCCAAAATCCATAGCCTCTCAAACTCTATCAGCCTTTAAAATGAGAGCTATTGGCAAAGGAGCCTCTGGTAGAGATGTAATAGCACAAGAGGAGCATCAAGTGGTAGTGCCGTCATGTGTATTCTAGCGGCTTTTATTCTGTGCTTAAGCAATGAGCTCGTCTTTCTTCCTATCATCTTGTGTGCAGGTCTCCTCTTCTGCAGTTCAGTAAGTGATTTAGAAAAGGCTGTTACTGGCCCTGAGTGGAAAATGAAAGCTGCCGCACTGGAAATCTGCTTAAAAAATACACCACCACCACTACCAAAAAAAAACCTTACTCAAAGTGAAAGTTGTTCAAAAGTCCTCAGTGTCTGTGCTGGGTCATAAAAGCTAGCAGTCAGTTCCTAAGAGACAGTATCTCGCCTGGCAGAGTAAAGGCAAGGGCACCACAAAGTTAGAATTCTGACAAAACAAGCTAGTTAAGCCTAATGGAATAATCTGTCCATCTACCTCAGGCTGCCTGTTTTATATTTGCAATATGCTGAGATTCAGGAGGCTTTGTTTGTTTGTTTGTTTTTTTAATTAATCACTTAAGCATGATAATGCATTTTATGCTTTTTGCCTGTTAAACTGTCCTCCTGGGTAAACCTCTCTCCCACCCTGCTCTCTTTGTGTGTGGCTATCTAAAAGCTCACCAGTTCCAGGCAGCAACAGCAGTTGAACCAACAGTTATGCCATTTCCTTCTTCGACGCACCCTTCTCCCCTTCCGCTGGGCAGCCACAACCTCCCCGCTGCCCGCGGTGGCAGTGCTGTGAATGCTGAGCTCAGAGAATGCCGTGTGCCCTAGCAGTGTGCCTGTTCTCAGTATTCTCTTTTCATCTGTTGTCTGCTCCTGTCTGGGCTGTGTGCTGCCAACGAACTCTGAGACTAGTTTTCAAACCCTCTCTCCTCTTCATTAGCAGACACAAATGAAAGTAACAGAACTCGGAATATGGAAATGAGCAGAGGCAAGAAGAGTAAGAGGAAAATTTTCACACAGGCCACAAACATTTGCTTCCTGTCTACCTTGTACTTTTACTTCTGCTGCATAAAAAGCAGCAGCTAGCCAGTCTCAGAATTTTCCATTCACTGAAATAAGCTCTCTACCTTGACCTGACTTGCACATTTCTTTTTGCCATGCTGAATTTTGTGGTGAAGTTTTTTGTGTCAGAGTTTCTAGCTGTCAAATGTATTCCATTTTGTGACTGTAAACTCAAGAGTCTTTTTTGTTTCTCTGCTGTGCCAAATTGGAGGCCATGCCAAGGCTTTGTATTTTACAATGGAAGTGCTTATGAACAGAAGCTGATTAAGGCTTTGCTTTCCATCCCTCTTTTTTCAAAGGAAAGGGGTTTAGTGAACCTCAGCTCCTTCTGACACATGATACTATTGCATAGCAATGTATGACATTAACACCACCAAATTTCTGGATTTGTCTGCTTTGCTGATCCTAACTGGGCTAACTTGATGGCTATTAGTGCATGATGTCTCTAGGTAAGAGAAACATGCCTACATTGCTGTGTATAGACCACTAGAAAAAGAACTACTAGCTGCTATACTATCTAGGATATTTCTGAATCTACTGCTTTGGTACTCATCCTGGGAGTCATCTTCCAGCTGAGCACACCTGAATCTGGGTGCTAGGAAGCCTCACAGTGCAAGCTGAGAAGTAACCTGGTCCCTTTGAATTTTTTTTTAAGCTACTCTTCAAGTGTCTCATTCCTGTGTGAAAGACTAGGTATGTGTATATATAGCAGACAAGTAAAAACATCTTTAGCTTTGTGGAATTTTTTTTTAAGCGTTGTCGTTATTTTCCATCTAGAAATAACTCTCTGAGTATCAGCAACAGGCTGAGAAAGGCCAAAGTCTGGAATGAACTCTCCTGAACAGAAGATGGAAGAAGGTGTTTTTAAACTCTTGGCTGGCTCAGCTGTGGGGCCAGACACACAGCAACTCAGCTTTGCTTTGTGAGTGGTGTGAGTTCTTCCTGTAACAAGCCTTAAAAGGGAAGTTCTGATTGAGGTAGCAGTTTAGCTGTGAGTCATGCAAGTGAAATGTTAAGTCTGCTTCTCAGACAAAAGCAAATCCAAATTTCTGAAAGTGGTCTCACCCCTGAGCCTTAGAGCTGTGTCTTTGCTAGCTGGAAGCAACAAAAAGAAATGTGAAGACTTCTTTCCACCCTTCTTAATGAGAAAGTTTCTCTGCTAAGTTGTCTGATAAGTAATTACAGGGACTGGAGGTGGGAGTGACATGCAGAAAAGGGTCCAGGAAGCATCTTTGTAATTACACTCTGTTTGCTACCATGGAGATCTCAGAAAACGGCAATCTTGGTGTTTGGCAGTTGAACAGCAGGTTCTGCGCCTGAGAGAAGTTTTTTGATTTTTCCAGTTCATTTTCCACGAGGGGCTGACCTTTAGTCCTGAGCCATATATATCTTTGTATATCCCTCCCTCAATAAAACCCCCTGTGTTGTGAATACGTGCACAAGTATTAGCTTCATGAATGCTCAGTCCTAGTAAATCACAAGATGCTGAATATTGAAAATCTAGGAAATACAGAATATGAACTGACAGCACAATCAGCAGCAAATCGCACATATCTGGCATCACAGACCTGGCAAAGCTATATTAATTATAATTGTTTTAATGTTATATAGCAGAATGTGTTCCTCAGTAGCAACCCTTGGCATAAGAAAGGTACCGAGGGAGGAAGGAGGGGAGAGGGATCGCAATAGCTGGGATAGATATCTGATCAATATGCAGTGGCTGGACAGTGATGTGCCAATGAACGGGCAGCAGGCAGGAATTTGCCTCCTCCAAGCAGGCTGCATCTGTGTGTCAGAGTAAGTAGATGCTCTGCACTCGTATATTGATTGATTGATTGTTTTTCATTTTCCTAGCAATCATTGCAAACTGTAATTTGTAAGGCTTTCTAGTCTAGGTTACACAAGGTCTGCTAACAGTAAATGCCAACAGCTCTGTTAACCCTAAAGATTTGGGTCAGATTTTAAAATAATGTTTAAATTGGTAATTGAGAATACTAGACGTCCTCATTGGAAGTTTGCCCAGTCAAAGCTGGGAGCAAGGCTCGCTGTGCCCTCTAGTGTGCACGGCCTCTAGCTCCACTATACCCTGATAACGGCATGAGAGAAACGATGCTGGTTTTTCTAGCAGTGGATTGGCATTGCAGATTTCTGCCTCTCCTCCACACTGCCCACACAAGACAAAGACTAGATTTACACAGCCATGCACTGAGCCTGTTGCACTTTGGCTGACATGGTAGCTGGAGACAAGGCATAAACACAGTTGTTGTGGTCTGATGAGAACTGACATAGCACATGCACAGATACATTGCCTAAGAACAGATCAAGCATGCAAATTTACAAGTGAGGAAAGTAGAATCCTGTGGTCTGGTTTCCTTTTGTCCTAGATAAAGCCCATATGAAAAAACAAAAAAAAAAGCAGCCTGCTGAATGTGAGTATTTCTACCAGTTTTACAGGTGTCAGAGATGAATGCTATTCCCTTTACCTCTATAGTTTTTGTCCTGTCAAGTTCTGAACATAGCTAGGGTCCTCGATTGTTAACTATGTATGGGGCTATACTGACAGCTCCAATGTTGTGTACTTGTCTCAGGCTTGGTCTTTCCTTGCAGTCTCATCCCCAGATTGCTTCATTATCCTCCTGGTCTGATGATCCACTATTTGCTGTTCTTTCTTTATGTCGTTAAATTTGTCTACACACAAATAACTCCTTATGCCAGTAGCCTCATGTCCCCTAAACGATTCAGTAACTGCATAACACTTAACTGTGAATGTCCAGAACATGAAGGCAATGCAGTGTGGCCACCAGCTGCTGTAGAGCCGCTCTGATTCTGCCTGTTGAAATAAAGTGGTGGGAGACTATCCCCCAATTCAGCTGAGGGCAGCGCGCATCATGACATGCTGTTTGTAGGCCATGCATGCAAGGGTCTTGGCGTCTAGGTCTTAGACACTCTACTCCTTTCACACAGAATCACCTTCTCTTAATATCTGATGTGATTTGTCTGGTTTTGTGATTCTTTCCATTTTCAAGCAGCTCTACTCCAAATCACAATGCACTGATAACAGTAGCCTTTAAAAGCTGCTGATATATTCTGACAGTTGCATCAGTATGTGGAGGGAAAAAATGTAAAGTAATGATGCTGGAATATACCTGCCCAGCAGGCAGTAAAGCAGCTGCTTATCATAGAAGGAAGATGCCATGCTCCAAATAACTGACATGTAGACCAGCTTCCACTCTCTGCAGTAACCAAGCTCAGGACTATGGCTGAGCTTATGACCTCCCCCACGCTGTTCTTCCCAGTCATTATTTTGCCAGAGGGTGCAAATTCATTGTTTCATTCACTTCCTCTGACAGCTTTCCAGGGGTTCCCCCAATCATCCTCTTCTTTCCAATAACAATCAGCTTTTTCCGCAGCCAAAGCACCGATTTCAGAGGAACATGAGACTGTAGTGCCTGTACCTTTCCTGAAGATCTTAAAATGTCCTTTTTTATGTACTGTGAGGCAACTGATAGAGCATAGCTGCCAGGTAGCTGTTTACGTTCTACCTCTACATAGCAGTACAGCACATTTCCAGCCCCAGGTTTCACAGAAATAAGCCCTCTAGCGATGTTGGATTTTTTTGCCTTACATTCCCCACTGAAGAGTTATAAGGTGGTTCTGGATGGTATGGTGTATGTTCTTCCTGGACTGAGCTGCCCTTGGGACAGGAAACTTGGGAGGTGTAAATCTTCTCATTTGTCTTCATGAGATTCTCCAAGAAATCTGAATAAATCGTTGGTCTCCTTTTGTGGCGAGAGCAACTTTTCTGTGTAACAGGTGTCCTTTGTGAGAGCCAGAGACCATTGTTACTTGCAAATGTGGGGGTTTGACAAAATAGGTACCAGACTTTGGGAAGAGAAACCTTCTTAAATTCTGATTCTGATTTTTCATAGGACTCTATGTATTGGTGGGAGCAGGGGCTCTCATGACCACAGTTGGATTTTTTGGGTGCTGTGGAGCAGCGCGGGAATCTCAGTGCTTAATTGGAGCAGTAAGTAAAAGGTTTCAAGGGTCTGGGCTGCGCAGGAAAATAATTCAGAAGCCTATACTTTGTGTCATTAGTGGAAAGATCTTTGCTGTCCAAGACATGAAATGTCTTATGTCTTTTTACTGGCTAATCTAGCATCTCTAGACACCATGCTATTGCAGAGCTTCCATGCATGAAGAAGTTCCATTGCTTGTCTAATGTGATACATTTCCTGGAATTAATGCCTGTCTTTCCTGAAGCTACCATCTGAGCCACATCTTTGCCATTTCCACCTTTGATTCCATCTTACAACAAATCTGACTTGACACCCTTGTTACAGACCCTGCTTACCAGCTTTCAGTGTGGGCTGCTGAGGCCTGGGCAAGGATGAGGGACTGACTGGCAAGCAGAATATAAAGCAGAATTGTGCGAAGTATATTAATATAAGATTCTCTTCTTCCTCTGTAGTTCTTTGCTTGCTTGTTGGTGATATTTGCAGCTGAGATCACTGCTGGAGTATTTGCCTTTATAGGCAAGAAAGTGGTAAGTAGCAAGCAACTTCTAATGTAATAATGGGGCACCTGTGGATTCCAATGCCCACTGACCTACTGTCTGGCCCTTGCATAGGAAAACTCTCCAGGAGACTTTTCTCAGGAAGACTCTCTGACTGTCTTTTTTGGAGTCAGTGAGAGCTTGTGTTATCACAAATCCAGAATGGGATGCAGGTTTTGCCCCTCACTATTAAAGAAAATCTGTAGGTGTAGTTCAACCTTACATCTACAAGGAACATCAAGTAGAACTATGTAAGAGGGTATTGCTTGTGAAAAGGGCAAACAAATTCAAGCACTGAATTTCTCCAACTAACAGTGTTTAACCAAAGCACAGAATACAGCATATGTACATTCTGACCCACACAGAGTTCCTCTGAATGCCATCAGGCCACCAAACCTCCTATCTTTCTAATCACAGTACCTCAGTTTACCAGGCATAATTTTCTGCTCTGGAGGTTGATGACACAAGCTGGAAGTCTGCACTGGATTTGGGATGAGACTTATTTGCCACTCATTTGGAAAGTCTGATTTCTGCAGGCGATACAGGAAGCTCAGAAAATCTATGAAGACATTTATGACGACTATATGAAAAACCCAATGGGGAAGGTCAACAGCACTATCTACCACTACCACTTGGCTGTGAGTAGTCCTCCTGAGCGCTAATACCTTGCATTACTACTCTACTGTCATGTTACCCTTTAAAATTCAGAATGCCTCCCGCTGAGGTATGAAAGAATAGAACTGAGTGTTACTTAAAATGGAGCCAGAGGCTCACAACCTGGTTTCCTGATGGATCTGTCAGTATTCTGGTTTTCAGATCCCAAGCGATCCGTACCTTTTAAAGTGAAAATGGCCAGGCTTTTAAATTTCAGCTGATGCTTCTGGTCTTTGTTGAGAAGAAGACAGGACTATTATGGCCCTTTTGGATATTAAAATCCAAGAATAAATACTTAAAAATGCAGTGAGAGATGGAAAGGTCTGAATCTCTCTGCATTTGTCCAAGAAAAAAATGTGAACCATGTCCTAGGACCTATAATATGGTAGATCCTGTCGCTGTCTGAACCAAGTAGGTAAAAAACCAAAAGCATGTGTGAATCCGTTCAGGCCACCCAAAAAGTTAGTGTCTGGATCAGAATTACCACCTGTGACTTCCGGAACCCTATTTGTGTCCATCACACTGCCTCCCACAGAGATCAAGCCCAAGCTTTCTGCTCCTTACAGCATTCCCACGTTCTTTAGAAGAAACATTTCACAACCTCAGACCCTTTTGTCCTTCTCCCATAGCTGTTATTTCTGACCCCAAGAGGAATTCCAAGCATTCTGTGGGAGATGACTAAAAGGAAAAACAAACCCTCTGAAACCCTCTGATTTATTACTGTCTCCAAACCCAGCACTATGTTTTGTCAGAAATAAAGATTCTAACATGCTCTGGTGTAGTTTTTATGTGTTGTCCATAATTCTGCATGCACTATTTGAACTTTCTGCTTTCTTCCCTTAACAACTCTGGTTTCCTTGTAAGCCACGGATCTGCTTTTCCAAAATCCACTTGTTTGCTTTATGATGAGATACTATGATAAAAATCGTTTCTGGATGTTGCTGTTAATACAAATCTATCTGTTTGCTATGGCTTCAGACAATTGAAACTGATTTTTGAGAATTCTGGCCCACGCAGTTGGAACTCTGCCAGAGGTAGCAGTTAATACAGGGAATAAATTTATGACGTGATTTGTATTCTTTCTTTTTTTTCAGTCATTTATTGTCTTACTTTCAGTATGAAAGTAGTAACTCACTTTCAGTATGAAAGAAGCCTATGGTTTCCCCTTCTTTGATTCTTGATCTCTCTCTCTCTCTCTTTCTTATTTAGCTCCAATGCTGTGGTAAAGGTAATATGGAACAACAAATGGGATTACCCTGTCCAGAGAATACTCAAAAGGCAAGTGTCCTCTGTTCTGGTTGTTCTAATCGCTTTTTCATATCAATAGTTTAGTAAAATTTTTCATGTTTATGTGTTTAGTGAGAACAGCTGACAGAGTTGGTTGGAGTATATTTTTTGAGACTAAAAATCTTTCCATTTCGTTTTAAATAGAACTGCCTGGTTGAAATCCAGAACATAATTGATGCTAATCTGCATTTAGTTGGAATTGTTGGAATTGCAATTGCCGGCACCACAGTGAGTAAACCCACGTTCTCACTCTCAAATCTGCATTTGAGCCCAGTACCCTGCCCCTTACTCAAAGCTTTGCGGAAGGTATTTTGCAGCACCTGGTGAGATTTCCCAGAGGTGCAGCTACTCTTATTGCTTTCAGTCTGTCTTCTCTCTGGGAATTGCCCACATGGGTGCAAGCAGACTTGCATGACTTTTTTTTACCTGTTTATTTTGTGTCCTTAGACAGTGTCCAAAGTATCCAATGGTAATCTTATTTTGTTGTCATAGTAGGAAAGTGGAGTTCACATGAACCAAACTGGAAAGCCAAAAGGCTGTAGCAGCATTTCATCTATTCCAAAACAGCTGCAGGCAGATGCTTTAAGCCCTTTGAGGACCCATTCCTTAGATTTCATAAAGAATAGAGAGTACCTACCCTTTGTATAGAAATGGCTTTCCAGGAAAATGCTGGTTGTAGCATTGGTTCAATGTGAAGGATAAACAGATTTTCTAGGTCACAGATACAGTGACCAATATGTATTTTCTTAAAGGAACGGGATTTAAACTGCATAGTTTTCAGAATAGTATTTCTTTCCTCAACATGTAGCACCTCGTTACAGGCAGCTGTTTCACTGAATTGTCATCAAAGCGTGGATAACACTTCTTACAGTCCACCTTCTCCCACAAGTGTGCATTGTTGTATTCCCAAGGTCTCCTCCTTCATGACAGAGCTGTGACCAATAGATGTCACCCTGCTGCAAGGATATGGCAGGAGCAGGCAGTCTGTATCAAACACAGGCTTTAACAGAAATCATTTTCCAGCACACGTGTCCCATGACTTCCTTCAGATTCAGAAACCTGCAGCAGTCTGAAGAAGTATGAGGAGCCAGAATATTAGTAAAGAAATACACTTTTAGCTGCTCTGAAGAGTAGCAGGTTCATGGACTTATGTGGGCACTTAAAGCAGATGAAGGGTTTATGTATGTAATAGAAACTGTGGAGTGGGTAAAGGGGATTAAACAATCCTCTGTTTTTTGTAAAACATGAATGTGTACTCAGTACAGCAAAGCAACATGGGGTGGGACAGAATTCCAAGAACCTCTCTGTTCAACAAGGATACACTAGAAATATGAAGATCTCTCCTATGGCATCCCACCTCAGATACAGCAGAAGTTAAGAAGTTATAACCTCTTAAGTGGCAGAAAGATATCTGAACATTTTTCTGTGATTATTTCTGACACTTCATGGGGTATGCCTGGTCAGCTGTATCCTTCTTCCTTAGGGAGGTGTGTGGGGAGGGGATATGAACTCAGTGGTTTAACTGCTGGATAGTATTGCTCATCTCCCATCATTAGCAATGAAGCATCAGGAGGTAGCTGCTAACTGCTTTGGAGAATCAACCTGTGGCAAAAAATAAATTTCTGGACACTCTGGCAATACCCACTGTTCCCTGCTTTTAACATTCCCTCTAGTTAACTAATTCCCCGTCACCACTGTTCCCTGCTTTTAACATTCCCTCTAGTTAACTAATTCCCCGTCACGAATAGAGTTTTATATTTAATGCATAATCTTAGTCTTGACTAGTAACTGTTCAGAACGTAGCTTTCTGTAAAAGCGCAATGCTTAGCACCAGTTCCAGAGACATGGTTCCTCTTGGATCATTCTCTGCTCTTTTTCAAATGTGTATACAATATTTCACATAGAAGTATTCTGAAACTGAGAACCTTTTGGTGCAATACTAGGTATAATACCAGTTGTCACAATTATTGATGTCAGTGAAATTTATGTCAATAATAGTAATGGTTGGGGTTACTATGCTGGCCTTAACATTTAGAAAAAAGAACAGTGAAACCAGTGTAAGCAGATTAAACCTTGGCTTTGAGTATCAGTGAAATCTCTTTTAGGTTAATTGTCTGACATCTTGGGGTTTGTAGCTGGAAGGAGTCATTTGCTAAGCTGCCATAAGAACCTTCAGATAGTTCTGATATGCAGACTATTTTATAACTGCTTTGTAAGTGGATCCCTAAATTGCATCCCTTCTCTTCTAGATCTTTGGCATGATATTCAGCATGGTTCTGTGCTGTGCGATCCGTAACACAAGAGACATGATCTAAAACTTTCACTGCACAACTATGTCCCAGGAGTTCCAGACTAAGCTTCACAAGAAGTGCTCTTCTACCCAATTTAATAATTGTAATGCATTTTAATTAGTGTTTTAACATACTGAGAGGAAAATATCCCATTATTAGGTGAGCAGGTGAATTGTATTAGTTACAGTAAAACCAAAGTGAACAAAAAAGAGGTTTAAAATGTCCTTTTTAATGAAAGAAAAAAGCAAAGGTGCATCTAACACTAATTTGATTTTTAATGTTTATGTATATGCAATTATGAGTTTACACATCTGTAGACATTGTGTAAGCACATGCATATCTCTCCTTACAAATATATGCACATGAGCAGGTATCTGTATATGCAGTACCTTGTTTAGGTAAGTACGTGCGAATGGAATATGTTATGTGTGCAGGTTTGCATGCATATTCTTCCAGAGTCTCACTATGCAGGAATGTACACACACCCATAGGCATACAGTGCTTGAAACCCTTTGCTATTGAGCCCCTGTTTACAAAGAGTTAGTAGAGTAACAAATTCCATTTTAAAAAGTAAGACCTGTGATCCATTTTGTAACTGTTCTTTCCAAAGCCCAAACACAGTAGAATTAATAAAATTGGACTTTATTTAATGCCTCAGGGCATGCTCCAGCAAACTTTAATTTATGTGAGTAGACCCATTGACTTCACTGTCATGCAGGGACTGGATTTTTTTCTTTTTTTTAGGACTGGACCCTTCATGCAAATGCAGAAAGCTCTGGGGGAGGAAACACATTCAAAGAGATCCAGGCTAAGGGAAGAGAGGGAAAGAGGTGGGCAGATGGCAGTCATTTCTGAGCAATTGCAGGGCAAAGCATGCTCAAGCTTCCCAAGCTAGCCTGAAACACGCACACACACAAAAATATACAAGTTAAAGTGGCCACTAAAATCTTTATTCAGAAGTCCCTTTATCCTGCAACACTCTATATGGTGTATGTGTTGGCGCAGGAGTGGAGCCTATATCCAGAAAAACAGCCGCTTTGTCAGATACTCTCTAGAATCTAACCGGCATGCGGAAGCCAACCAAAGAGCAAAAATGGTCAGGGAAAGACACGCAGCACTTTAATATCCTCTGTTTCTGCTTCTGTGACTATCACAGCTTCTATGGGGCTCTTACCTCAACCTCTCACCCTTTCTCATGGGTGTAAGGCAGGAAAGAAAGATGGGACATTTTTACAGAGCCATAAAGTAAATTTTCTTACTGGCACCTTTAGATTGCATGTCAGGTATAAAAATTACACTGTGTGCTTGAAATACCTCAGGGCTTGCGTTTACATAGTTTGTTTCTATATTTTTATTTTTCTATTTGTAATATTTATTCATAAGAGAATGTTCTTTTTAAAGCAGCCTAGAAGGGAGAAAGGTTGTCTCCAGAAGGGGAAAATAAATTACATCAAAGGCTCAGAATATCTTAATTTTTGGCTTACTCAAGATAAGTCACCATTTCAGACAACAGCTTTTTGCTAACAATATCCACGCAGCAGCTCTGTCTCTCTGATGATCACTTGTTCAGATTTCTGATGCAGTTGTTCCATACATGATGAGGAAAAGTTTAGCTCATTGAAATGGTCCCTGATGTCTAACAGGACTTGGCATTTACGTTACGGGGTCTTTATTCCACTGAAATGGATATGGGATTTCAGCAAACGTCTGCATTCTAGTGCATGCGTTTGTGTGGAATATACATCCCTTGTGATACTTATCTCTCATTTCCCAAAGAAGACCAATTCTCATGGCTTTTCTGTTACTGTAGGATTGGAAATAGTGTTGCTGTTTCATGTATCCGATTTAATTGACACATCTTGTTCAACCACAAACCGTTACACCGAGACAGCTGTGCACTAAATGCTGGGTATGCAGCTGCCAGACAAGCAGTTTCTGGGCCTACCTTCAGGTACCCAGCTGACAGGGAGACAGTACATCCTCCGCCAAAGAAGAGTTAGGCTTGTATCACTCTGTTCACAGCTGATTAGCTATGGATGCCATGTAAAAGCAGGGCCTGGGACCTTTTTTTGCAAACACCAGACCAGGAAATAGTCCCCCATCTGCTGTCTGCTCCTAGGAAAGGCTCAACTGAGGGAATGACACTGGCAGCAAATCCCTGAGGGTCTCAAGCTGAAATTAAGAAAGTAAGTTTCTCACAGCAAACAGCTGACATAGCCATAGCAGCTTCCTGGATCCCAGGTACACTTGAGACTGTCCTACAACTGGTTCTGCTCTAAATAGATAATAGGATAGTATACAACTGGGGTGTTTTCTCACAGGGTAATACCGTCATAAAGAAGAAACCGGTGCATAGTGTCATTTTTGCCATTCAAAGCAAGACAGCTTTCCAGGAAAACTAGTAAAAAGAGCACAACAGGGAAGCCAGTGGTTCAGTTTCCAAGAACATTGCCCTACAGGGACAGAAATTAAGTTCAAATAAAGCTATTTCTTTCTGTTACACCCCCTTGTAATGACAGCATTTTAATTATTTTAAACACACCTACATATAATTGGTTTTAATTCCTCAAATTTGTAGCGCCAGAGCTTACTACTTTGTTTACTGCTTCTTCAGTAAACTGGAAGATGCCCACTCCTGCTATTGAGACGCACAGAATAAAAAGGCAGCTTGCAGAAACTTCTGTTGCTTCCCCAGTGCCCCACTGCCCCAGCAGTACAAGAACATCGTAAGTGCTTTATGAAAACAGGGAAGAGCGGTACAAAGAAACCTTCTATAAATTCAGACTTGAACAACCTAACTTTCTGCTGAAGCGTTTTGGGGTTGTTTTTGTTTGTTTGATTTTTAATCCTCTGAACAGTGCATTTGTTTTTCTGAGCCTAGCTACTGCTTATACTCTAGGGTTTACTACTATTTAGGTATAGGGGATACCTGCACTTGCATATCAGAAACCAAATAATACCAGTTAATGGTTTAGTTTTCTAAGTTATTGGTACAATGTAAGCTGGAAATCAACATGTTATGCATCTACTAGTGCCTTTAACAGAATCCAGAGATACAGCCTCTTTTGTTGTTTCCTGCTGTTGTGAGATGCAGAATATATTTGCAGTTGTCTATGTATCTTAGTAACTCAAAGTCTTCTGTAACTCATTAAGGGACAGAAAATACAGCTGTTCTTTTCCTGTCAAAGCTGTAAGAATTCGATCCTGTTGCTTTTAGATCATAGCTAGTCAACAACTCCGGTTTCCACTGACTAGCTTGAGCAGCCCTTTTTAAAATGTTCAAATGTCACAGGCAGGGTTATGGCTGACAAAACTGGATATATAGTGCCCACAGTTTATTGTGCTGCTGCTCTTTCATTTCAGCTCCTAGAAGTGCAGAATCTTTGATTTTTGTCAGCAGTACAAAATAATTTCCAAGCAACTACACCATACGCCTTCAATAAGAAAGCTTTTTAAAGCGAACTAAATCCAAATCAGTATCTAAACTTCCTCACATACAGTTCACACTCCAGACTTGCATGCCAGCATTTAATTAACAAACTCCGATGCTTGTATGCTCCGGATACATATACATACAGCTGCCATATAAATCAGCAGAAGTACCCATTTAGTCCTGTCCCTCGTACCTGTTTCAGAAGAAAGTGACAAAAGATCAGATCCTTCCAGGTGATAATTCTGAAAGCGTATCTCTCACATCTTCTTCTACTGTCAAACCGTTTGCCCTAAAGCATAAAGATGTAAATAGTTGATGCCCTTATTACATTTCTAGCCATCATTATTCACATTTCCCTTGTCTAATTTTTTGTAAGTAACTGACTTCAGTGTGAGCTTCATTTGATACAGGAAAACCTCAGGCAGTTGTGATATCTTGCAGAGATTACACAGGAGCTGATGAAGCACAGTCCTGTAATATACCTACAATGAAGTTTTGTATTTCACTTTTCTTCATACTGAAAGCGATAGTTTTATAGTAAAATAAATTTCATAGAATCATAGAATACTAGGTTGGAAGGGACCTCAAGGATCATCTGGTCCAACCTTTCATGGCAAAAGCGCAGTCTAGACAAGGAGGCTTAGCACCCTGCCCAGCTGAATCCTGAAACTGTCCAGTGTTGAGGAATCCACCACATCCCTGGGGAGATTATTCCTGTGGCTGATTGTTCTCATTGTGAAAAATTTTCCTTTTGTGTCCAGTCGGAGTCTCCCCTGGAGTAACTTGTTAACCCGTTACCCCTCGTCTTTTCCATCTGACTGCTTGTTATAAAGGAGTCTCTATCTTCTTTGTACTCACCCTTTAAATACTGGAACATGGGGATAAGGTTCCCCTTTCATATATATATTTTGTACATATCGAAAAAGAAATTGAGTTATCTTAAGCCTTCAAATGCTATATTTTACAGCCTTTGGAGGCTACTGATTAATAGCATGGGATGCTGTTCACAGAAAATGTACATAAGTAAAGCTTTTCAATCTTAATTCTTCCTCTCTCATGGTGCTCCAGCCACTAGGTTCTCCTAAACACAAACCACTTCCAATATAACGTATTTGTTTCTACAGCACGAGTTCCGATTTTGGACAGAAATGGCATATCGGTTTGTGCTGCAAAGTCTGTAGCAGAATTACCTCTATGGCAGCTTTCCTTGAGAGGAAAAAACCCCAGATTACTCTGTTGCTGAATCAGCTTTCACTTCCCTTTCACTGATATGTTCTGAAGTCGCGTTTTTTCACCTTTTCCGTCTTGAATTTAAAACAACTTTCTAATAAAAATAACCTGAAATAAGCGACTGCCGGCGAGACCTGGTCTCTGTGCCTCCCTCAGCCCCTCTACACCCTCCGCGCCC
>VXBO01010079.1:290764-315511 GCA_013400135.1 Rhinoptilus africanus
GCCTCGGGGCGGGCGGGCGCGGGGAGCGGGTGCGTTCCCCTGCCCCGGTCCCGGACGTTAACTCCTCTGGGATTGCGCTCCTCCAAACCGACCGCAACGTGGCGACCGCCCGGCACCGCGCCGCCGGCAGGAGTCAAAGGACAGATTTGCCTGGGGGTGGGTTCTGAGAGACCAAGGCCCCCCCAAAAGCCGGCCCCGTGTTCCCTGCGCCCATGTTTTCTGTTACTTCCTCTCCAGAACTAAGATGCTGAGAAGAGGTAAGATAGTAGGATTCTCTGCAAATCCGTTGCTCAGTTGTGTGAAAAGGCGTATTAAGATAAAGTAAATGCAAACACCTGACCCTGAGGAGTCATCCATTGCTGTCACTGGACCTGAGGGTCTTAAAGTTGAACACATATTTGTGCTCCAAGGGCACATAAATATATATTTAAATAGGTGCATTAACGCAACCCTAATGTCCTAATTTGGATTTTTCCCAAGTGTAAAAGAATTCATGTTAGTTATTTTCCTCTCGGTCATTTTCCACGGGTGTTAACTATAAAAGTAGACTGCTGGGTTTTGCATGCGTATCTTCACACTGAAGGTAAATCTGTCAGTCGCAGGCACAAGGGAGCATTACAGCAGTTTTGCAGTGGTGCTTATTACTGTAAGTAGGCCTAGTTCCCTTTTTTATTTTGCTAAGTGCAAGTGCTGCTTAATAGTAAGCTGACTTAAATTTTACTGTGCTTAATAGCCTTTTTTAAAGGGTCAGGCACCTTCAGAAGGCACTATCTGATCTTAAAGCTGAAGATTTTGTTTCTTTGCCATTTGCTAGGTAAAATAATTGCTGCTTTGTTGGATAAATACCTACTTCCCAATTTTTTTCCTGTTATTTTCTATGCCCTTCACAAACTGGAGAGCAGCAATTCCTGTTGCAGCTATTTGCTGGGAACATGGGAGTCCATAGCGCTTTTGCATGCTGTCACAACAGGGTATTTACAGTTGTGTTGGGGACTGTACCAGAATGTCTTTTGTAACGCAATTGAAACTAGCCTCTCTTGGTCCAACAGCTGTAGAATTAGTCTTGTATATATCTAGCTGTAACTGGATTATTTAAACCATAGATTTAAGGGACATATCTTACAGAAGCAGAGCTCCTACTGTTCCTGCAAAATCCTCTGGATTTTCTATTAATTTTAAATAGTGATTTTTGAGAATTTAAATTTTCAAACCTGGCTTGTGAAGGCATTTCTTTATCACCAAATTATGCATATGACAACTACAGTTCATACCTTGTGTAGAATCCGTGACAAGCACACAAATGCTGTCAGCTTATTATTGCAGTTGTCCTGGACAAAGCTTTTGCTGTTTCACAGAATGGATGAGGTTGGAAGGAACGTCTGGAGATCACCTTGTCCAACCCCCCTGCTCAAGGAGGGCCACTGAGCAGATTTCCTTAGTCTTTCATGAAGGCTTTGCTGCAGGTGAAACAAAATAAAGGTGTTTGGAATAAAGTATCAGATTCCAGGAACACTCATGAAAACTGCAGAATTGAAAGCAAGATTTTTCTGAGAGCATTAAATTTCATATTTGTATCCTGTGAATTCTGGTTCCTCTATTTACTATTTCAAGGAAAGTGCGAATGGAATATCTAATTTTCTTGGGAGGTACAATCATATTTCTAAAAATGAATTTGCATAAACCAAAAAAAAATACACCTTGCATCTCAGTAGTATTTTTAGGTATTGAGGTTAATTTGACATTGGTAACTCAAGAGAATGCAGTTAAACTGACAGGAGATTACTATTTAAGGCACTTTTTTGCCAGGGATGGGAACATTTATTTTCTAATATTCTAGATCATTCATGTTTTGTATACGTCACGGTTCTGATTTTCAGCTTGATTAAATTTTTCTAACTACTTTAATTCACCTTTATGGCCTTTCTGAACATAATATTTAACTTAAAAATGGAAGTTGGTAGAATTTTATAAAAATGAGCAGTAGTGAGTTTACAACACAGTATGTAGGTTGTAATAATGTAATAATTCCTATTAACTAGGAATCTGATAGTTTTCCACACATTGACAATTTCTTGTCATTATATGCTTTGCATTTCAATTTGAGTAAACGCTGGTAATCAGGTTAAAAATTCATCTTGTTGGTCAGAAAAGATGTTTCTTTTCTTGTAACTGATGCAATACAGTGTAGGATTAGAGCTGGGTAATGAATATGTCAGTAGGCTGAAATTACTGTTCAGACTTTGCTCCTGTGCAGGAGAATAAGGTTACATGCAACAAGCATGGCAAACTAGATTATTTTGTCTTTATGATTCCTGCTGCAAAAGAAGAATAATATTACCATTTTGTAATATTTTCTCCCTCTGTGTGAGAAAGGGCTAATTCTAATTAAGGTCATTATCACCTTTCCCATGGAGATGTTGAAAATTCAGTTACAGGATGCTAGAAGAGTGGGCAATTGTATATTTATTTATCATCTTCACGGAGTACGTGTTTGGTTTGAGTGTCTATTTCTAAATATGAATTATTTGATATCTCTGCTAAGAATTAACTTTTGCATTTTTATGCAAAACTTTAGGCTCAAAGCATTGTGGCAGTCGGCATTGTTTCAGGTTGTACTTTTGATTGCTTGAGGGCTATATTCAATGTAGGTCATTTTTTATACATAGCACATGGATTCTGGGAGGGAGGGCGGGGAGGCAGAAGGAATTCTTGAGATGAGAAAGGGTGGAGAGTGTGCGATTGATGTCTTCAGTGCTAGTACCTAACCTCTGAGAGGTACAGGTTAGTAACCACTACTTTTCATGAGAAATTGCACGAGTGAATGGAGATACTCCTATGGATGGTGGCAAGAACATCAAATATTCCAGTGTCATCGTTAATGAGGGATGGGGAAGAACAAGAACTGGATTTTCAGGAGAAAATGTAAGGAAATAAGTTACTTTCTGCTTCATTTCAGTATCACAGTACCTTTTGAGGAAGATCTGCTGTTCAATACCTAGTTGAAATTTTGTAGATACCACCCCACTGCTGACTAAAGTGTGTAATGTCAAACCTGCTATGCTCAGAGGAACGGCACACTCTCGGCAATTGGGGTAGTGCTCACAGAGGCCATTAAAAGACTTCAGAAGAGTCTTATGGTTATCTTGCCAAGACAGGACATTTCTTATTTTCTTTTTAATACTTTTCATCTGTTAACTATGGAATGCTATATAAACTTAACATAGGCTTATCTTAGGACTGTTCCTCTTTCTGTCATCTACTTTCCCTTTTTTACATACTCGGTAGTATAGACTATAAAATTAAAAAGAAAAAACCCAAAAACCTGCCCTACTGATGTTTTCTAACTGGTTCTGTGGTTGTAGTAAGGGAGGCTTACTCCACCAGTGCAGGCATGAAGTATGCATGAGGAACACAGGTCTGGTCAACAGTGGTGACGACCTGTAGTAATGATCCATAGTGTAGATAAGCAAACTGTACGTGCTTAGTCCAAGTAGACTGCACTCAAAAACCCCAATATTACATATATGGAAAAATACTGTTGCTAATACGAAGCCTGTAAATATATGTCAAAATCTAAATGTAATTAAGATTAAGATACTAACAGTATGCATTGCCTTTTTTTAGCTCTGAAATATATCAAATGTTTTGTCTCTGAGTATCTCTTCACAAAATACCTGGGATTTATGAGCAAAAGTTTATACATACACATAGTAATTTCTCCTTCTTCCCTGAAGTAAATTACAGGTGGGTTCTAAACGCAAACCTGCAGTCTTATGACTCTGCTCTTGTGCATGTCACAGAATATCCTGTTAATTGAAGTAACCAGCGATGCATCTTTGAATAAAACTTTGTGCACACCAATTTGCAAACCTGTTACGAAATACACTTTTATTTACACTTAGTTGTGAGCAGAGGTACATTTTGACCATGTTCTGTTGGAAGCTTACATGTTACAGAGCTTCTGTGGTTTAGTGCAATAGTTTGTCCTAACCTTCTCATGAACACAGTCACTATAATCAGTGTTACATTTACCACACTTGCAGCTCACAGCCACAGGGTAGGAATAATAAGGGATGGTGTGATGAGGACAGCCCGGAATCAATGCTGTTTGATAGAACATCTCTTTGTATGTGCACACATTCTGGGACAGAGCACTTTTGAGTAGCAGCTTCTTGCCATTGCTGTCCTACAAAGAAAAAAGAAATGCATTGTTTCACTAATGCGTACATGAGTGTCAGAAGACTTCCTTTGACATTTTCTCAAATGTGCAGAAAGCAAACATCTTTACACTTAGACGGGCTCTGATATTTTCAGCGTACTTCTGTTCAGATCTGTAATTTTGAATCTGCACATGACTGGGGCTCTCTACCCCCGTAAATATGTTCACCTTGCTTTTATGGTTTTAACTAATCTGCTTGGCTCAGAGTACTAACAGTGTTTTGTAATCTGTATTGGCTACCTACTGACCAAGGTGGAAATTAAAATGCTGTGTTGAACAGTGAAGCTCAAGCACAGTGGTTGGCATGCCTACACGCGAGATATTCTGCACAGCTAGCTGTCATAACAGCAGCAGGATTAACAGGTACCCAAGTCATTTACATTAAATAAGAGTGACTAAATATGATCTGCTTCTCACCTGTTCCATCCTGACCCCACAAACTGACTACAGAGGCTCTGCAGTGACAGCAGCAGTCACTTCTCTGCTTTGCCACTGGTGTCATAAACTCCGCAGTCTGGAGGCTTGGCATTTCTCATCCATACCTTCACAAAAAGCTAACTTGGAATCACGATGGTAGTGTGATTTTTCTGGCTCTGACAAACATTATTAGAATTGGATCATTTGCACACAGTTTTGCAGTGAGAACAGGCTCTTGCAGTGATGGCCGTTATAGAAACCATTGCCTAAAACAGAGTAATGCCTTGTACCCGAGTCATGCAAAATCCAGCGCAGATGGTGGTGTTGATGGCCAGGCAGTAGGCACATTCCCTTTTCTCCACGTGGATTATATACTCAGAAGGAGCACAAAGTGATGCTGTTTGACCGAAAGTCAGGCTAAAGAGGAGAGACATCGCAAAGAAGGGAGTCATGCTAGATGGGGGCGGGGAGGGAAACAGACAAACAAAGCAAACCCTAAGTAAAATTCGATGTACCTTCCAGGCCTTCTCTCAGAATTTGACAAGAACACTTACGATGATAGTCACAGACCACAAGTAATCTTAACTTTTTTAGCTACAGCCTGACAAGTTCTTTCCAATCTCAGACCTTTAATTGAAATAGTATTAACCACTAAACAGAAGAGAAGTCTAAACAGGCCATTAAAAATATACAATAAATTAACTTTTTCCCCACTAAAGCATATTACATGGAACTTTTCACCAATAAGTAATAAAATGCTGATAAAGAAAAATAACAGGAGCTAAAGGATTTGAAAATGTGACATATATGAGAGAACATGAGCTCTAGAATTAGCCAGAGATGATAAAATAATCTTACTGCTTTAAAAATAATTTTCTAAAGAGAGCATGTTATAAAATGTTTAAGAGAGAAAAAGAACAGCTGTGCATATCAGGCATACCACTCTATTTTTTACGGTTGGCTTAGAGGCATGATGAAATGCAAACACTGCCAAGAATTAAATAACAGATTCAAGCAAATTACAATCAAGAACATAAGCAAAGAGTTCAAAACAATGAATCCCCACTTTATCTGCCTGTTGTGCTGACCTCATTTCTCAGACCTGCTGGGGGATCCCAAGAACAAAGCTTTGATTAGCTCCCAGACAATTCCAGGGTCTACTTTATAGCCTCTAAATTACAAACTGTAAATGACAGTGTCTACAAACATATGGACATCACCCTCTAGGCTCTTCCAGCAGTCTGTTTCCTCTAGCAAAAGCCATTCCTTGCACAGTCTGGTTTACCCTGTAGCTGCAACAGTGCAAGTCTGAAAGGACCAACCTCTTGTCAGCTGAATTCTTCCCTATTACAGGAACCTGATTCTGTTTTGAGCTGGGAGAGGCAGTGACCCAGCACAAGCTCTGTGTGCGCTTTTATACTCTCCAGGCTAATTCCAGGCTGATCTTACTGTTTATATAATTGCATCTGAATTGCTGCTTTCTTATCACATAGTCATCTATTGAAAATTCATACTGAACCACAAAGCAAATGTGATAGGAACAAATGTGTCCATAATATCCTAACGTGGAAACTGGAGCTGGAAATCTAATTATTTTAACAGTCATTCTCTTCTCAGGCTTTTAAACTAACCACTGCTTTAAAAAAAGTTATTATTGATTAATTTAATTGCTACATAGGACAGCAACATCATGACACTAAGGCTAGTATGGAAGTGGAGTCATCCTGAATCGCATACGACTAATTCTACACCTATGTTTTGCAGAAGTTTAGTGAAGTCTGGTTCACTCAGTTTGTTCATTACCAGGCAGGCACAACTGAGAGATGCAGTGCTATACACAGAAAGTAACAAATCTCAAATTAAAGCAATTACTCTACAGTGTGATTAGGTACAGCCTGACTTACCTACTCAAAAAAACCACTGTGAAATTATCTGGCCTTGAACCTACTGAGCAAATACTGAAGTAACAAGGAATTCACTCCGAAATACTAATTGATAGGGCAAAAAACTTAAGAAACCACTCCTTGTAGCACAACGAGAAGCAAAATATTGCACCACCACCGGTGAAACGGAGATGTCCACCGATGTGATAAAACCACTTGTGTTTAGGGCTTTGTGGAAGAGCTGGGAGGAGCAAAAGTAAGAAAGGGTCAAGTGAGCGGGCACATCTTGCTCTGACTCAGCACAAAGCCTCTGTCCTCTATGGCTTTATCAGCCCCTGGTCAGCCTTCTCACTGTGCTGAATTGCTGCAGCTCTGGTAACACTTACCCTTTCGGTTAATCCCCTACCTGCCATTTGGATTTCAATCTGATGTATCCCAAGCATTCTTGATTTATGTAGCCATAAGAAATACGGTAAAATTGCGTTTGAGCTGGTGAATGTGGTTCCTTTGAGCTGTTGGAGGAGTGATCCAGTCAGTCCCAACTGGTGTTTAGCCAATTCCTGAATAATCAGACTGCTGCGCACAGCTCTGTGTCCGGGACTAATTCTCCAAGGGTTTGGGGTTTTTTTTATAACATGATAGAATTCTTGTTCTATTAAGACCAGCCAACTACTTTCTGTTTTCATGGAGTCTTTAATTATGGGTTAATTTCTACCATATAACTTCTCAGGAACTAAATACAACTCTTTCTAGCTTTAGGACAGTAATTGTACTGTCACTAACATCTGTCCATCTACACTTAGCAACAGAAGTGTAACACTTATTTTGCTACTACTCCAATACATTATTTAAACCTGCATTTTTCTGACATGTTTTAAATACAGTTAAATATACAGGCTATACATACATACCCCCATATGTAGTGTATACACACACACACACACAATATATATATATACACACACACACACATATCTAAATAATATATATGTATGAGTTTGGCTGTTTAAAGCTTTAATCACAGATAAGAATGTTCATTCTTGGGAAATCTTTGTAGTATTTCAAAGGAGACAACGATCCTGAAAGGAAGAGGAAACAATTCACAAAACTAAATAATGGAGAGGACAAAAAGTGCCCAAAATAAGAATAGAAAATGTCATTCCTAAAGCAAGAATATCGCATGTGACCCTTGCACGTATAGCTCAAGTAGGTACAGCTGATTTGTAACAATGCTTGAAAGTCTATCATAGTGAATGAAAAAGAGAATGCAACAGTAAAAACTACATCAATGAAAAAAAAAGGAAGACAAAGAACAATCACTCTTAGAAATGAGAAAATGTAAAAGACTCACATGGGAAGCTGGAGACTTGGAAATAATTGAAGACAATCTGTTGATGCAGAGTAAGTGCAAAGGGTTCAGTAAGTACACGTACATTTGAAAATGTAGTGGTTGAACAACCAACATATATATTTAAAAAAAAATTACTAAATAAATTGTATAAGGAATAACTAATTTAAAATCAACATAATTAGCTAGCTAATGTTAATTTTAAAAAGCCTTAGAATACTGAGGAAATTTCAGAACATTAAGAAAAATGCTATTATGCCAATATTTAAAGAGAGAATGTTGACCTAGGTAACTCTCAACCAGCTAGCCTGACATCTATCCCTGATAAATCAGGTAGAATAACAGAAAGTTGATACAGGATTTGAGCTATAAAGAATTAACGGATGAGAACACAATTAATACCAGTCAAGATGGTGTTACATAAAATAGGTCATGCCACACAAACCTGATTTCATTCTTTGAGGTGATTATAAATTTGGTTGTTAAGGCAACTACATAGATGCAATGTCCTTCGTTCCATCTGTCCGGAGCCCTACTGTCATGAAGATTTAGAACTATTAGGCAGAGTCCAGTGTGGTGTATGCTGAATGTCGGGAATTATTAATCACTGGAACAGGTAGTATAATTTTAGCAGTGAATTTTTTCACTGCAACTTTTTTCCCCAGCCTCTGAATGCACCGCACTGCATTACAGAAATATCTGACCAAGCATTAAGAATTAAAATTAATTTGTCTGGAAGCACAATAAATTAGCCTGAGTGGACTTTGAGACTAATGTGACTACTGCTGCTCATACTCAGACCAGCCGCACACTGATGTGGACTCTTGGCTACTACCTCTTCTTTGCTGGCATCACATTAGCCTGCCCATCTGTCAGAGATGCACTAAACATCGCCAGAGTGATAGACACACTCAGGTCTGTTCAGTAATTTACACAAACTATTAAGCTGTAGAAAAACTTTCCTTGATTTTCTTTCTGGATATGCCCATAGAGTTCATTCACTACTGACCGCTCTGAGCACCTGATGGGAGTGAGATCTCAGTACCTACTGGGAGCAGCAAGACAAAAGACCATGGCAGGATAAGGAAGTCCAGTGTGGTAATCTATGAATGCCTGAGGCTTCTTTCATACAGTTCCCTAGAATCCATAGTTAAACGTCTGATACTTATGGATCCATTTCTTTGGTTGCCCCCCTGCTGACCTGCAGACTATTCAGTGATATAAATTTTTAATGTGCTTTTACAGCCATCAGCTTTGTAGCCCTGTTCTGGAACAGCCAGTTACACTGTTAATTATTTATCTTTAACCTTTCTGTTAACTAAACCAATCCATTCACTGACATCAGTTATTTTACACTTTCATTAAATTAAAGACAGTGTGCTGATGTTCTACAAGAAGTGGTTTAAGTGATCCCTGTAAATAGAATTTAGTAATTATAAAATGCTTGGGTTCATTACCCAGGTATCTTTGTAATGGTGTGATGGGCTAGAGAAATTCAGTGCATAACAGAAGATTTTATATAAAAGTAATTTAATAGGATTATCTGTCACTGACCAATGCTTAAGATAAAAGTAGGAACAAGGGGGAGACGTTATCGGACGTTACTCCTGCTGACTCTTCCCCTGTTAGTAGTACAACACAATTAAAACGCTGTGATCTTATGAGTGGGTTAACTTACACAGCAGGGTGACTCTTCTTTCCACTGCATATAGTACACTGCTTGCAAACAACAGGGAATTAGAAGCTATGCTGATGAAAAACAGGCAAAGCCAATCAGATTTCTATAAGATTAGTATTCTGGTAGCGGAATTGTTTCCAACCTCATCCTGTCGCAGACCTCCACTGATCAAAGGAAATAAATAATGTCCTAGTATGCTCCCATAGAAACAAGCGGGTTTGCATTTAAACAGACTGTGGCTGCTGAATTTTCAAAGCTAATCTGTCTATTGCAAGCCTCTCTGCAATAGCTTGAAACAAAGCTCCCATCTCTTAAATTTACAGATTCACAGATGACCACTCTTCTCTTTCTTTCCGAGGATTAGCTGCAGCATTTCCTATCAACCAGAGATTAAACCAGCAATTCTCTTTGTTGCCTGTCAACGATCTCCATTTATGGTCTGCAAATACTTCATAATCCTATTTGCTGTTGGGCTCATATGATACACTGCTTTGTATTTGGTTTCACTTCTTTGGAAAGTGCTAGATATTTCTGTTATTCTAAGATATACAAGTGCTACACTGAGGACAAAATTTTAAAAAACCCAAAGAACAACAACAAAGAGAAGCCAGAAGCCTTCTGCAGTATTATTGAGGATGAACAACTATAGCCACCTGGGATCAGAACTACGCTACGGGGTAAAAGGCACAGGCGCTTTTCAGCTCCTAAGGGCTGTAGTGTTCTCCCGGTTTGACTGCCAACCTGATAAGCAGTCATCAGGTAATCAGACAAGATCTTTGCTGATGAAGGTCTCTCATGGAGAGGTGACACTATGCATGTACAAATAACTTTTCTTTAGATCAGGATTTATGCTAATTGCATATGCTTGGTACAAACACTGGGGTATGTTTCTGTTTCTTCTTTTAGGCGTTGGGTGTGCAGCCCCACCAGAGGCGGCCCATGGCCAGGAGGCATTCATTTCCCACTCAGCCAGTCTCACATGCCCACCTGGAAAAGAAGTGTCTGCCACAGCTGTGACAGACTGTGGAGCCCACCAAAGTGAATGGCCCCCAGTATAGAAGCCACTCTACGATTCCAACTAAAAATTAAAATGGCTGTAAAGAAGGAAAAGGGAAGACTGGTTTTCCTCATGAACCCTTCCCCCAGGATACTCCTGGTAAAAGCAAGGCAAACTAAATTAAATACCTTGATATCTAGGGACAGAAAAGGTTGTAGGAATAACCCTATTATTTGTACTGTTTTGTGATTTTTTTTTTTTACTAGAGACATTTAATACCTGTAGCCTTTTTTAAAAAATCCTTTTAGTTTTGAAATTCAAAGTAATACTACTATTACTGGTTTAGAAACAGTTGTTCTTTATAATAACTATCATGCACCCCTGAGGATTTTTTTAACACATCTTTTTAATCAAGATTTTAATATCTTCCTTACATATGCTTGGGCAAAGCTGTTCAAAGTGATTCTTCCAGTACAGTGTCCAGTGCTGAAAAAGCTACTTTTAAAAGCCACTGTGAAGTAAGATCAGCAACCCCCGACATATAACATGCCCCTCCCTCTCATGTTCCCAGTTAGTCTCCATCAGGTGAGGTCAGCACTATGTGGGTACACTGGCTAATCCCTAACCCCGTGAGCTTCCCTGGTTTCCATGGACACTCAGCATTGGAGATCCTGAAGGAACAGGCACAGCCAGGACATCGGATCTGTCACTCCAGACCACCTGCCAGTCTGTACTCCTGCCTTTGTCAGCTTGGGTGAGTCCTCAAAGTGTGATTTTCTTAAAATCTGTTCCTATTTTCCACATTCTATTTTGCACTCTCTGCTCTTGCAGCTTTAAATAAAACACGTTTTCAAATACCATTTGGAGATCAGTAGCATTGACTGACAGTTACCACATACCTGGAAGCGCTTCCCATTCTAACCCTGCACTACAGTTTTAAACTCTGGCAGTGGTTACCTTCTTCAAGTAAGATACAAAATATGGGTTTTCTCAAGTTGTCAAAATAACCTTGTGGTCTAATTTGAAATACTTCGTAATATTGTATCAAGTTTTGCCACAATTCTAGAGTATTCCATTTCATGACACAGTACATAATAAAAATCACTGTTGCTACCATATGCTTTGCATTTAAGAAAGAAAACAGACCAAAGAGATATTTTTTGTCTACTTGCTGGGGGAAGGCGTTTCTACATGCAGTGCGACCAAAAGGTATGAGTGTCTTGCTGAATCTGTCACTATTATCCAGGACAGGAGTTAAATACAAGTATGGTGTAATAAAAGGGGCTGCAACATTAATTTTAAAAATTCAACTCTTGAGTAAACCCCAACATTCTGTACTAATAACAAGCTGTGCTTAATAAAGTCACGATGGATAAATTATACTGACTTGACATTTGAATATTTTATGAGAGATCCAAGACAAGCGTTAGAATAGGTAAATGCTCATTATTTGTCTTCTCAGAATGGGATTTTCAATGCAGCTTTTCGGGCTTTCCCCTTTTCTACTTTTGTTTTAAGCTGCTGGAACAAACAAGTGTACTAAAAAGTTATTACTTACCATACAGAAAAAATAATTCTCAATGCAAAGCACTGGAAATTTAAGATCAAGCATTAAACATATGGCCAGGATAAGTATTTAAATTGAATAAGTTCTTTTTTTAATACAGTTTTTTTTTTTTTTTAACAATCGATAGACCTAGGGCTACTCAGTTATCCAGTAAGTAAATTCAAGGAAATTTAGTTGTTCCCAAGGCAGCTCAGAAAAAGAGGAAAGAGCAGATTAGACAAAGACAAATAAACCCACTGCTGAACAAGAGAAGTGAGACAATATAATGAATGGAATTCAACCAATGCATTTTCCAATCCTTTTCACTTGTTGTTACCTTATGGCAAAGCACTTTGTTCAGGCCAAAGATTATCTATTTCTTACAAAACAGACCATACAAATAAAGGCACAGAGTGGATCTGGAAAAACACCAACAACAAGTTTTACAGCCTCCTCAGCTAAAGTCAATCAAACCAAGGTGCAAAACGCAGCTTTCAGCTGGAACCCCAAAAGTATCAAAATGCACAGCAGCAGCTCCTCTGCTTTAATAACCACATCACATCTAGCACACGCTGCACGTAATGCCGTTCACAGCAAGAGGCCTTCAGGTATCAAGGCTCAAGCTAGTTACCACTCTGCCACCTGCATTTTTACCATTGGAAAGAGCTGGGAGTCACCAACATCAGAAACACTAAAACTAAGCAATCAGCTTTTCACAACCGTACCTGTAAACATCCTGGAAGCTCTGACTCCAGATCGCACAGCCCAGGCTTCAGGTGCGTGTCACTACATACAACAGCGTTTCTGTGAACTGCTGGGACCAGACCTGGTTGATTCAGTTGAAGGCACGATACAAGTGAGGAGCTGCATCAAGAATATCAGAATATAGCCTTTAAAACTTTAATAAAATTCCACAGATAGAAGCATCAGTATTCACTGCTATGACTAACTGCTGACTGGTAGCTTTCAATTTTTACTTTTTTGAACTGTGTGCCACCTGAAGGATTCACAAGCCAAAGCACGTGAATTTATTAATTTTCATTTGCTCTTCCTATACAAACTGGATTAATGCCTAACAAAGTTGTTTATATATTCAGTTTTATTTACTATATGTAGTCCATTGACAGAAACAGGTGTAATATGAGGCAAATATGATTTTACACCCTTCCTAGCTGATTACATTTCCTGTAAGCTTTCTATAGTGGTACTAACAGGTTTTTTGCAATTTTGCAGATGATTTATACAATACACCACATGACACGCTCATGGTATCAGGAGGATTATATGATGCACCATGGATTCACAGCTTTGCCATGACAGTACTGGAAAATAAGGATGTCAGATACTGTACATATATCACTATAATGGAAGTCATGTTTGATAGTACCGATTTTTTTTAACGTAAACTCTCAAAGAACAATCATTTTAATCCTGTTTTTTATAGTAAGGCTGTCTAACATCACACATTCTGGAATTAGCAAAGCTATGTATGTGGGTAGGCTAGACTTGACGTGGACTTTGAATATTAACTTCAAGATTACAACATTATAGTCTCATAGATCTCTATGTGAGCCATAGCTGAGAAGACCTGAGAGCAGAAGTCTCATTATACTCAGCAACAACTGGAATTTTTATTTTTGTTTGCTCAGTAACTAGCTTAGGAGTCGAGTCTGCAATCTGTTGAGGATGTCCACAACAGCAGCTGTCAGAACTAGAAATACGCCATCTTGAAATCAAGTAACACACATTGACAGGTATTTAGATCTTGTATAAAACACCATCCCCGATTAAAATAAATTATAAACTGCACATATATGTTGTGTTTCCACTGAATGTGTTTCCTGCAAAGTAGCTGAAGAGGTATTAGTAAGTACCATCCCAAGCTAAACTGAAGAATAACTGACTTCACATGGCATTCCCTGTATCAGATCAAAAAATAAGTAATTGATGTATCTGGGAGAGGTTTAAATGGATTATTTTACAGGACTTAAGGTAAAATAATCTTTTAAAATAATCTAATTCACACAGTTTGGAATTTGTGTGCTATAAGCAGCTTCTCTGTCCTTCATTTGTTCTAATTTAGACTATTTAAGCAGATATATTATAAAAACTCAGTATTCTGGAAACATATGAAGTATCTTTCCAGCAAGAAATGTCATTCTAACTTCTCAGAAAATTTGCTTGCATAACAGATTCAGTTTCCCAATACGGACAAAAACCCCAGTATATTCTTTCAGATCTTTGGAGAATATTTGTCAGTTACATACAATAAAAAATCAACAGATAATTCATAAGGAACCCAAATCACTAGACTATACATAAAATTGCTACACAAAAAGAATGAAGTACATATGTTTTGCTACCCATTTCAGATGAATCTGAGATTTTGATTTTTCATAATACTTTAGGAGGTACCCCTAAGTTTTCCTGTTACCTCTAGGCTCTGAAGCAGGTTTCTTTGTTGTGAAACCAAGGTTAATCAAGGATTAAGTCAGAAATGTATGTTGTTCTAAATTATTCTTACGCTTACGTGGCAGAAGCTGTTAGTCCTTGGGAGGGCTGTCTGGTGATTTATATCGGTGTTCTAATACATAAAGCAACAACATTTGGTCCCACACTTTGTTTCAGTTAAACAATTTAATAACATCTTAATGTTGTTTTTACAATCTTAAAACATGTGTGCATATTTTATTCCTTATGAAGCTGAAATCTTTTTAACCAAAGTAATTCTATTGAAATTTCAATTTTAAAAGTTTCAAAACTGTTTTAACATACTGAAACAGTAGCTACTGAACACAAAACAGTCTAAGACAACAGTTCTGACAACATTTAAAATGAACGAAAAAGCAAGATAACTTCAGGTAAAAGGGCATGCATTTCAAGAGCTTCAATATTTCTTTCACTAAATGATATCTTTTTGCGAATGACCTATTAAGAAATTTAAAAGAAAAAAACTGAATTTCTTTAAAACCAGTTTTTCTAATTCCAGACTTTTTTTCTTTTTGAAACAGCTTTCTATGTAGTTATACTTATACATTTAAAAATAGCTAATTCGTGTCCTTGCTTTTTATAGCATAGGGAATGAAATATAGAAAATGCTCTGCAGGCTGATGTAGCTATGTATCTATAAAGCTTATATGTATAAAGGAAATTAATGTAGTATTAAACATACTGAGTATGACAGAAAAATGTAACAACATACTAACTCTGAAAGAATAATAATACTGTGGTTATACTAATCAAATAATGCTAGGGCACTAGTCATTTTTTCATTTTAAGTAAAGAGCTTTTCAGCTTCTTTAATTTTTCTTTTCCTGTCAATTTTAGAAACTGCAGTCCATCCAGCCTCTCGCATTTTTCTCATGGTTTTAAGTTTCAGTACAGAGCCTGGAGTTTTCACGTTTGATGTAGCTGGTTTCTAAGCAGAAAAATAAAGCCATCCATTAGTTTTTATAACCAGTGTGATTTACTGTTCGTTTTGATCTCAAGAAAAGCTAAGGTACCTTTTTTGGTGTCATGGCATATAGTTGTGAAGCTTGAGGATAATCTTTGTATAATTTTTTAAACATTTCTTCCTCTGAGACTATGCTCTTAAATTAAAAATAAAAAAATTACATAATCATACAATATTAAAAAAATATATTTTCTTTCCCACTAGGATTTATTAGAGTATTAAAAAAAGTTAGAATGTTACTATGAAGCCTCAACAGTTCAATAAAAACAATTTAAAAAATAATTATAAAAGTTAATATATATTTTTATATAGTGTTACTCTGTTTGTCATACACTTATTAATTATATACATATAAATACAATTCCAGAAAGAACCAATGAAATAAAAATATACATATAAATTTTGTCTTGGATACAGAACCCCACATGCTTTATATACATTCTTAGATATAGCAGTGTGCATAAAGAACTGTTAAATACACTATTTCTCTGATTTTTACCAGGAGGTCACTGTGTTCAGAGCTATCTGAATGAGCATCCAGCTGTAGAAGCACTTTTTGCTTTCTCCTCATGCACTGTTCTGAACGCAGATTTGTGTTTTCACTTTGCAGGTTATGTACTGGAGGAGTCTTTATAATATATGTCTGGTAAAGAAAAAGATGGCATTTAAAATAACATATTCAGTGGCAATTAAAGAATCTAAAGCCAAACTCATAACCCAGTTTAAAGACTGAGTATCCAGGAAGATACTAGAAAGATGCTGTGGAACAATTATCGTTCCTATGGAAAATGAACAGGAAGCTGTGTAAGGACTGAGTTTTATAGCAAACCATATACATCTAACTTCTTTGTGCTCATCTGCAGAAATTCAGGTTGTTCTGAACTGTGGTCACTACATGCAAACTAACCAACATTTAAGAAAATGCAAACAAAACTGCAGGAAAAAGCTTTCAGGAAGACATTGACAGTGATATCAAGAACATGATTGCTTTTACTTAAATAGTTCTTTCACTAGAAGTTGAACTTCTCAGAAACAACGCAATGGAACAATACAATCTTTTATTCTAAAGGATAACATAAAAATGGCAGTTGTTTCTACTGTTAAGATACAAACATCACATGCAAGCTTCTGAAAGGGTAGAAGCATAAGGTTTTACAGTTACAATAAAGCAGTTTATAATTTTTACAGCTACGCAAGCTATTTTCTGTTCCATAGAGAAAAATACGCCTTTAAAGACAACACTTAAATTTTAAGACTAAGTAAAAGAATTCTAGAGATATTAAATTCACTGTCTCTCTAGGACAGGAATTGTTACCTATCAATGCTAAGAAACAAATTAAGTAACTAAGCAAGAAAAATGACACACAATGGGAGCCCTTACACAAACTGCTTTTTAATATCACTGTGGAATATGCTGGGGTTTTTTGTGGCCATCTACCTTTCAAATCACAACAATAAATAAGCATCTACAGAGAGGCAAGAAATACAGTCAGAAAAATAAAACAAGAACAATTCACTATTATGAGTTACAAACCTTTAATGGTGGACTACCCAAGGGACTTTTTGCAGATGCTGAAGGAGGCATTTTTTTCTTTTCCACCATGTTGACTTTTATAGGAATATCATTTGGAGATTTTTTGTTTTTTACATCAATAGATGCACAGTCCAGATCTAAATGAAGTTTAGGAGTCTCAGAAAAATGATTTTGTATTTTCTAAAATTAAAAAAGGTTTAAATTAAAAGTATTTCGGTGTCTTTGGACGAGTGTACATAAGTCATCATGGAACTTCAATCAGATTGCATACGTATAAATATTACCAGATTCTAAAATTGATTAATGATAAGGTTAGAGCTACCTTGTGCTTATTGTCGTCTTCAGAAACCATATATTGGGGGGCTGCTTTTGCAAGATTCTCCTTAAAAAAAAGTGTTATGTGTTAGGAAGTAAATATTTTATTTTAATTTAGTTCTTGAAAATCTCAGTGTAATTACAGAACACAGTCCACAATCATACTGTTACAAAGTTCACACAAATATATGATACAAATTTAGTCAAACTGCTTTTCTTACTGCTCTTCACTTCTCCTGTCAGTTTTACCTCCATATTGGCTTTACCTTTCCTGACATCATCCCTGCAAGCTTGGACAGTTCTTCATAGCGTTTCAGTGTCTCTCTGCTTCCCTCATACTTGCCAATTAAGGCTTAATGCAAAACACTATCACCAGAAATGAGACATAATGACTTCAGAGAGCATCAAGCTCTTGAAATCAGACAGCACGTGAGAACAAGACCTAGAATCAAAAGTCCACTTCACAGCTGTCCTCATTACACTGCATAAAACCAGGCCAAGCGAGTCACCAATACTGCTACATTTTGTTAAAAAAAGAGATACCTTCTCTTTAACTTCTGCTTTAAGTTGTTCCTTAAGGGATGACAGTTCACTTTTCAAACATGACAACTCACTTTCCTAAAAACAAATAAAGGATAGGGTTAACTATGCTTAACCTGGAAAAAAGAAAATGGTCCACATAAAACAGTAATTAATAGGGATATTAATTATAAACAAAAGAAAATTACATTTGCTCAATAGAGCTGACTTATCCATAAAGTTAGCATACTGAGAGGTATCTACAATTCATTTTCAGAATGATTCAATCAGTAGAGTAACAGATGATCAGAGAAGCAGTTACCAAATTTAAAAAACAAACAAACAAAAACCAACACACACATAGACTTGAGTCACACCGCCTTCTATTAAAGAAATCGAACTGAAAAAAACCCTGTGAAGAAATATTCTGTGCAAGGAAATGAAAGCCTTGAGGGGATGTTGGCTCTCAGAACATTTTTCAATGCTAAGCTTCCCAGAAAAAAAAAAAAAAAAAAAGGCGATGCAACGCTAGACTTGGGAGACTGGGTTTTGGGTTTTGTTTGTTTGAAAGAAAGTTGAAATACTACTAAGAAACAAGTACTTGACCAGAACTGTTCAAGGTAAGAACTTAAAGCGCTTGCAAGAACAGAGGGGTAGGGGGTGTGCAGTGGAATCTAACTATTTAATACAAAAGTTTCTTATTTAGACATGGAGGTTAGAACATGACGCACTATCAGGAAAAGTAAACAGAAAAGCACAGCTACTCCAATTTATTTTCAGAAGCATCTGGGTTTTTTTAATGCACATAATAGAATCTGTAAGAAAGTGACAGTAAACAGAAATTAGTAGGTTGATCTTTGCTGTTCAGTCTCCCTAAAGCAGACACTTAACCACCCCAAGGATTAAACAGAAAGAAGTCTAATATGATATTTATGGTTATACCACACCCTAAGGACAGCAGGCCTTCCATTTAATTATTTGGTGCTGAAGAGTATGCCTTACCAACGATCTTTTTGATGATAACTGCTCTTGCTCTTTAATTTTATAAAGTTTTAACTCCGTATCTTTTTCTTCCACCATTTTATCATATTCATGCTGTGTTTCAAAACAAAACAGAAAAACCCAACAAATTCAAAACATTTGACTAAATGTTACAATTATAGATCTAACTAATCTTAAAACATTACTCATTATTTCAAATAAGGCTCCTGTGAATCTTTAGAAAGCACTATGAACAAATATTGATGCTTCAGCAGAAACTGTAAAACAGAAAATACACAAGCAGTATTATTTTATGGTCTGACAGAGAACGCTTTATCTCTAGGCAGTGGTACATGTCCCGGCGCATAAAAGCTAGCCATATTATTTTTATTAATGGTATCAGCTAAATATATTGCAAAACAGAGTAATAAGAAATGTAAATTAAAGTGTTAAGTTAAACTGCTAAAGGTCGCTAAGTAATCTCCTCATAAAAAGAGGCCCAAACTGATACTGAAGAACAGTATCGTATCAAGGAACAGGACAGTATCAAAGGAAGGCCGAATATAAAAAAAAGAAAAAATACTGCAAAGCACAAACTTACTTACTCCTTTATTCAGTGTCAAAATATAACACCTTGCATAAATGCAGTCTGCAGGACAATTTTAAAAGGCCAACACCACCACTGTGTCTTACCTAAAGCATTACTGGGCATTCCAAGATGCTACTAGTTCACATCATGTTATGATTCCTACAAATCTAGATAAATGGAATTTATCTGCCAGTAGGCATATTCTCAAAATCTTAAGATGAATTTAATTTTAGGTGATGAAAAGTCAAGCATGTGTTTAAGTTCATTTTCCTAGACTCAGGTCTTTATTATCAAGTTTCACTTCCTAATACATAGAATTACAGAATGGTTAGAGTTGGAAGGCACCTTAAAGACCAACCCTTCCCACACCCCATCCCTGGGCAGGGACACCTCCCACTAGACCAGGTAGCTCAAAGCCCCATCCAACCTGGCCTCGAACACCTCCAAAATATTCGTAATATTCTGGTTTTGAAAGGTTTTTACTTAGCATAGTATCATATATTACAAATCACAGAAATCAGTAAAATCTTCTACCTTATGTTTTTCCATAAGTGCCACCATTTCAGTTATCTTGTGCTGACATCGGATATCATTTTCTCTTTGTGTTATTGTTGCTTCATCAGCAAGCAACCTCATCTTTTCTACCTGTTAGTAACAAGTTTCATTTAATTCATGAACAACTAACAACAATGTATTTTTTAAAAAAATTTACTTTCATTTCTTCTTACCCCTGTGGGTGCAATGCATATACAGTCTCATTTAGTGTAGTCTTCATTTGCTTTTAAGATACTTTTCAAATCTTACATCTTCTACACATATTGCAAAAATGGGCAAATAAAGTACATCCATTGTTCCATGGTGGACAAGTGTCATTTCAAACCACAAGGCCATTTCAAGCACTCTGCCCTAACGTTTTTTGATATTGCCATCAAAAAAGTGTGAGCAGGAAAATACTAATACAGGAAAAGTTATAATCTATTTTTCTTATACTGTGTTTATACCAGGAATAGAATTTCTGTGAATGCTATTTTGACAAAAAAGAATTTTAACTGGTTTCTTATTTTTAAGACATATACTAATACGTCAACTTAAGGATCTAACATACTAAAGCTTTGCTCACATGCATACACAAGAAGTTCCATTTATGTTGATAAGACTGCTATGTAAGTGCAAGGAATCTAGCCGATATATCTTCATAAACCGATCACACATAAAAAAAATAAAAGGTGCAGTAAAAATTAACAACTCTCACCTCTTCAAGAAGTTTATTTTCATTTACTTTTTGTGTTTCAATGTCTTTTTGATAGATGTCAACTGTTTCTTTATGTTGCCTGTTCATGTTTTCCATCTCTAACTGTAATTTATTCACCTTTTGAGAATGCAGAAATAACAGCAATAATTCTTCAGGAATAAATATACCAATGATTTTTTTTTTACCTCTTATTTTCAAGCAGAAACACCCTGTTACTTTTCAGGTGTATGACTGAACTATTTCCTATTTAATTTTCAGCTTTTTTCATGAAGAGTTGAACTTTGGTCTGAAGTGAATTAGAAAATACTAATAGAAACAATGGCAACACCACAATGGGAAAGACAGCCTGTAACGGTTTTGTGCACCCAAGTCAATAAAACAGTCCTAAAGCTAGAGGCTAGTCAGTCACAACAAATCATTCCTATATAAGGGAACAATCCATTAGCAATCTGACACTATTCTGCCTTTTGCACAAAAGACTCTAGTATTGCTGGCATGGAATACAAGGTAGGAAAATGAAGCATAATTGATAGTCTCCTAAAACTTAGCAGCACAAATGTAAGACATAATGTATTATGTTCATAATTAAATCTTTTTTTTTCCTTCAGTTAAGAAGTGGAGAAATGTTTATCTAGAAATAGTTTATTTTCAGAATTTTATTTTGTTCTAAAAAAAGATTAATTCCTTTTAGCTGCTAATACTAATGAGAATTTGGTATGAAACCAATTTGGAAGAATTTGGAAAAGTCTATTCCCAAGCAGTAACCCTAGATGCTGTGAATTATTTGGAAAAAAACCCCAACCAACAAACAGATGGAAATTTTATTCCCTACTTTAATTAAGATTTTAACTGTTTTATGGTATGTTTTCCTACCAAGTGTGCACTTTGATTATAATTTTTCCCTTTAAGTTTCTCCTAAGAATACCCTCGAAACAGTCTACATCTTTCTTGAAGTGCGGTACCCGAAACTGGACACAATGTTCTTATCAGGGACTTACCATTGCAGAACACAGTACAAGAGCTGCCTAAAGTGAACACCACATGTTTTTATTTTAATCACTTTTAATTCTATTTCAATGGGGTGGCAGTAGTGGATAACGTTCAGTACACCACCAACCAAAAAAGGGACTGATAAGGAACATAATTCCTTGAGTTGTAATTTCTATCTATCTCTTACAAACGTCTGACAGTCTAGTCAGTGTCCGATGATTAAAAATGGAAGTATTTTACAAAGATTATGGGCTCATTCCTGTAAAATCTGTATCCTAGATCCGTAAGACAATTAAGAACATGCTTAACATGTATTATCATTAGTTACAATAGGACTTAAAACATCCAGTCTTTGTGCTTTACCCTCATCTTGTACATGAAGTTTTTTAAACCTACCTTCCCTTCATAAATACTTGTTTTCTTGCTTTCTGCAGTTATTTTCTTTTTCAGTGCCTTATTCTGTCAAAATAAAGTAAAATAAACACTATACTTTAATAAGTTAACAGAATTATGTAATGATTTAAATGCCTCAAGTAGGTCGGAATCTTAAAAATGCAAGCTTTCAGCAAGCAGGTAACTGTTTTTGTTGTGCAGTTCAAGTTCCAGATTAATTCTCTGAACAAAAGAGTGCTCAACTACTCACTTTAATAATACTGTTACTTCATGACCTTATGAAAGGCTCCTCATTGGTGACAATAGAGAATAATGAAAAAGGGTGCAGAATGGGAACAAAAACTAAGATGCTGCTCACAGAAAATGTGCAGATGTCATGACAAAAAATACAAGTTATATGTTTTTACAGTACAGTTATTAACAATTTATCCTATTTGTAACTGAGACAGGTCATTATTCCACATATATCAATGGCACCATGTACTAAATGAAAATAGTAAAAGTTTAATAAAGATACTATTTCTGTAATTGCATTTTTCAAAAGTAAGGATAATTTTACAAATCAAGTGATTCCAAAGGTGACTCCTTAATTTGCTCTGAGGTAGGATAAGAAAGGAAGTGGCATAAATTACATAGGTATATCTAAGGATACCACACCAGACAAGAAACGTTGAAAAGTTAACAGTTACCACAAAATACCATGGTTTAAGTATTTGTGACTTCTAAAAAATGTACATACCTCCTGTTGCAACTCTTCAATGCATTTGGTTTTATTTTCCACCTGTTTCTTTAAATTATTCAACTAAAAGAGATATTTCAAACATTAATTAATAAATGCCTAAAAAATTACTTCCTGTGTTAGAGATTACTGTCAAGGTTCTTAAACATGCATTTGCAGAAGTCTGATCAATTTCAGTGGGATTGAAACACACACTGATGTGTTACAATGACTGGAGTTTTAACCATAAAGTACTACAAGAATTTTGCTAGCCCAGTGTCATCAACTATAGTGAATATCATCACAGCAGTGAATCAGTTCCTCAGTGGTTGCAGAGTTTAGAAAGAAGAAAAAAAAAAAGTAACTTTGTAATTTAAAAAATAATCTTGTATTAAGTTCTCTACAGTTCATGAAAAAAATGAACTTTCATACCTTATTTTCTAGAATCTTCAGCTGCTTTTCCTTTCTTGAAATTTCATTTTCAATACTCTTAGCCTGGAATTATAATTGTAAATCTAGTCATTATAGAATTTTTGTACTCTACTGAAGAAGAAAAAGGCATAATGGCAAAATTGCTCTTAATTACTGCATTACAATTACAAAGCAGTTCCCTCAAAACTGAAAATGAAGTATATTCCCTATTTTGTATTTGTGAAAAAAAATAACTAAACTATCATCCCAAGTCCTGAGTATTTTCTTTGACTTTTACAATAATATTTTGAAATTCATTATGATTTAAAAAAAAGGTGTGCTTTGAAACTACAGTATTAAAGTAAAAATATTTGAACATGTTACTAAAACTCATATTACGTATTAAAAGCTAATCCATAACCATCACTAAATGGGTATAACAGAAATAAATAAATGGGGTTCTCTGCCTGAAATCTAACAAATCTGGACTTCTAAGCCTCCATGTAAAGAGTAAACATCCCACTGAAGGTCCTTGTCTTTAAAAGGGCTCAGCATGTGTACATACGTTGACTCAATGGGTAGCAGCACTGAAAGAAAGCCTCTGTAAGAAATTACATATTTTCATGATAAAGCACATGATGTAGCATACATTTTCTTCTCTTTCATCCAGTTTACTTCTAATCTCTTCACCTTTCTTTGCCATCTTCTCCATCAAGGACTCTAGTTCATTTCTAAATACCAAATTAACAAGCATTAGTAAATATTTACTTAAAAACTTTAACTCCTTTTCACTACTGCTAAATAAACACACATTTTATTTTCTATAAAGAGCTGCTAATGTTGATGAGAACTTCATAAGCTGTTCAGTGAAAATGTTCTTAAAATGATGGAAAGTGACTGCTAAGTTAATGTCTGATCTGTACATACTTTTTGAAAGTACAGAAAGATGTAAAATATATTCTAATAATAAAATAAAAACGTAAATATAATGTAAATATAACATGTAAAATATATCCTAATCTGTAATATTCTAATGCATCTATGAAACATGGAAGGCTGCCTGTCTATTGGGTTGGTGGTACAGAGATTACTTCAGAGAGTAACAATTAACCAGTTTCACGTGTTCACATTTAATCCATACCCATAACTTCTATTTTCATTTCCTTCACACCTAAGATGTTAATGCAGAAAAAGACAGCTACGTCAAAAATACACAAAAAGCTATGGCAAAAATTGTTCCTGTGGCAACAGGTATACTGCTAATTTGTAGAAACTTCTACATGGCCAACATCAATACTAAATTGTTTCTGTTTAGCTATATAACCTAAAAAAAAAAGCATTTATCTAAAAATCACGGAAAGCAGTGTATGATCACAACATTTAAATTAACTCTGAAGGACTCAGGTCTACTTCCTTTAGTAATATACATTTCGTTTTACTTGCCTTAGCTGGCCATTTGCTTCTTCCAGGTTCTCAACTAACTGCTTTGTATTTTCTTCTTTT
>VXBO01010081.1:0-32573 GCA_013400135.1 Rhinoptilus africanus
TTTATCTGATTACATATGCCAGAGAAGGAATGGGAGCTACTTGCTTAAGAATGACAAAAAATTGTGTTTGCTTCCTCCCATTAGCAAGTGTTAGAGAATTTAATTTCTTAGGAAACCTGAAAAGAATACTGAGAAATATTTGGGAATTATTTCACATGATAAGACTAATAAGGCTTTGGATACTCAGCTGGCATCATACTTATTTAAAAGAAATGGAAAGGTTCTTACTGAACCTACTTCACCTATGATTTAGCCTAAGAGCAACAAAATTAATTGGAAATACAAAAAGACGTATGTCTGTTAGCGTGGGAAAAGCAGTCCAGTTAACAGTGTGAAGTCAAATGAAAAACCATTATGGAAGAAATTACTTTGGGGCTTGCTAGGGATTTTAATATGTGTTTCCCACAGCAATAGCTGAACCTGGTTACCATGCTGCTTTCGACAAGGCTACACGGCCAAAAGCTTACAGCAGCAGTATATCAGGCTGCAAAATGGGCATTCAGCATAACTGAGCAGGTAGAAAGCTTGTAGAAAACCAGATGAAACATCATACTTGAATCTTCCTATCAAGTTGGAGGAATTTTGTGCTGAGGGAAACCTACAGGTCCATGTGCAGTTTTGGGGAGTATTGTGAAAAGCACACTTTTCTTTAAGTTGAAGAGTTCTTATTTATTCACTTTTTGCGTTAAATTAATATCTTGCTCCTTTTTGAGCTTCTGGGGTTTATTTCAGAAAAGAACGTACACATTCATTTTAGTGGTGCTTTCTGTATGAAATCTGAATTAATTATAGAAGACTATAATTATCTAATATCTCAAAAAAAAAAGGTCAAGAGATTAAGGGTCCTGGGGACTTACAGATAAAGCTAGATGGTAGGAAACAAAAATTTTAGAGGGATGTTAGGGAGGAAATGGTCTTTGATAGCAGAAGAGAGTGGGCGTAGAGGGGAACCCAAAGATTGTAGGGATTTTGAATGGAATTAAGTTTTGATGGAAGAACTACATCCAAAGTATGGACTGGAGATCACTGGAGACAAGCTGAAACATTTTCTATTAGTTGTTTCACTCCCATCAAGCTGCTAGATTTGTTAAGCCTCTGAACATCTCCGCAAGTCTAGTAGCTGACCTCACAGTTTTATGTATGTGACTGCATATTCCCAAGGCATATTCCGTTCTGTGAGAAACTGCAAAATGCTAAGAATGGTGCCAATGAGAAGACTACTTTCCAAACTTTGAACAAAATAGTTTTATTCTGATGACCGTCAGACGAGTGGGATACATATTCTTGGTCACTGCTATTGTATTTCCAAAAGTTTTGCCTATTGCATTGTGTTACTCATTTGGGAGCACATTACAAAGCATTGATTCAGTATATTTTCAGGCTTGACACCGCATTAGAAAGCTATTTTCCAGTACAAATTATTCAGTACAAAACCAGCAATGGAAGCCTTATATAATGGGTTGTACAAAGCATAAAATTGGTTTTGAAAAGCATGTGGCTACTGAATCTGGAACCACTTTCAAATATATGTTTCTTTGTCTTTTGGCGATATTTATCTACTTTTAATAAGAAGTCTCTTTTTAAATTATTTGGTCTCAGTCCAGAAACTCAGTCTTTTGCTCTTCAAAGGTTAAAGATTAAAGAAAAAATGCTGGAGGCAAAATTATATAAAGGTTCTTTTGTAGCCCCAAAAAATAAAGGCTTGATTTAAGCAATACTGAAAAAGTTTCAGAAGTTGCAACTTTTTTTCTTTTAATATACAGCTTTATTTGAAATACGCTGATATTTAGCCAGCCAGAACTGAATGTGGCAGGAACTCCTACTGCAGCTTCCTTGGCCTTCCTCAATAAGGCCAGAGCACTGTGGCCCCTGAGCTCACAGACGGCAATTGTACCACGCTGTCATATTTTCTTCCACTTGGCATGTCTGTGACTAAATCTCTTTTTCATAAGACAAGACTGAATAATCCTGCAGTGACATTATCGCAAATGAAGTAAAAAAATAAAATGTGAAGATTGTCCAATTTGCTGTACCGGCAAAGAATCCACTTTCACGTATTTGAGCCATGATTTCGCAAGTATCATCTTCATAGATATGTCTTTATAAGCAGATGCAAGTTTAATGTTCCCTGCTACCAGCCAGATGCAGTCCAGCCCTGAACCCAAATCCATGGCGTTGTGTTGATGCAGCTAAAAAGATCCAGCTTTCAGGAGGTTTTATTTGCTGAGTCTCAGTGCTGCACTTACAGAAGGACACAGCCAGTTTCTCAGCTGCTGGCTTGATTCCAGCTAGCTGAGAGCAGCAGCACAGGCTAGCACACGCCAACATGCAGTGGTATCAATTTCCTTCAAGTGAAAGAGTTTTCTAATTGCAGTGCATGATATTATTTGCCACCTCTTTGAAAATAAGTTTTTGTGGGAGGCCAAGGCAACGGTCCCAGTCCTGCTCCCCTTGCCGGCTAGCTGTCACCAGAATCCCAATTGCTTCCTTTTGTGCTGTTTGCTTTGTATGTCTTCTAAGATCCCAACAGAGACAGGTAGTCTTCTGCAATATCAGCATACAATACATCTAGTGGCAAGCAGTTATTGCCTTATAAACTAGGGCATTCTTCTTAATATCACTTAGCTTTCAGTACATTTTGATCAGATGCACTCTTCTGTGTTGCTGTATTGCACTCCTATGTTGTTTGCAGGTCTTTAAAATATCCTTACAACATCATTGGTTGTAATATGTGCTGTACAAGACATTAAATCAATATTCTTTCTTTTTTTTTTTTTTTTGCAAGAGGTCTGAGAATATTAGAACTGCATAAAACATTAAATTTATTTTAATCTTCGGCTTAAATTTCTCTATCCTCTTTTATTTTCCAGGATGGAAGGCATCTGATTTATTTTTTCTGCTAATAACTTATTTTTGAGTTTCCCAATGTTTTCCAGTTGTGCATACTTTTGCAAGACATTTCTAGTTGGTTTCTGTCCTCCTTGATTGCACTTAGACCTGCTTTGTTTCAGTCTCTTCTTGAAAATGCAGAGGAATTAGTCTATAGCAGTAAGTGTGAAATGAAATAAAAATAACACTGTGACCACATGCTGGTGGGGAGAAGTAGTGTGTGGCCAACGTGTAATTCCTGTTCAACGCTAAGTGCAAATTTGTGCGTTTCCATTTTTACAAAAAACTTTTTTATTTCTCATAATAACTACCATTTGTAGAGGATGTGATTGTTATTTGCTACAAAGCATACACAGATAAAATATCCTAACTGAATTTACTGTCTTAGCTAAGTCAGTCTTTCTGATGTCATTCATTGTGGGTGATTTGTGGCAAACTATTTTTCATCAGTAAAGAGACAGGTATTAGGCTTTATTCTACAGTTCCGGTTATATTTATATCCATCTGTTCTAGGAAAACAAGGGTGCCTATGCTGCAGGTCTCTGTTTGCAAAGGTTAGAGTGGGCAGGCAATAAGCACATAGACAAGTGCCAGGGAAATCTAGTTTTCCAAGGTTCAGAGGCAGAATAACCAGGCAGACAGCACAAACGTTTGGTTAAAAGATCTCATTAAATGAAACAGAAAAAAATTTATTAGTGGCTACCGGACAAGTATGAGCTACTACTCTAGGTTTGTAATAGAAATAATATTTGGATTGTTGTCTTGGTGACTGAGTGTTAACCTTTCACGTATAGGTACAAACTGTGCTCAGCAAAGCGTGCTGCATACATCAGCTAGTGTTCTCTCCTCAGCTTAAGCTGGCAGCTAGCGGGATGCTGTCCCAGGTTTTCTGCAGTGCCTCCTTTCTTGTAAAACATCAAGTTAAAAGCTGTAACTTCAGTTTTATCCTTTGATAAACATTTATGTTCTGCATTTCTGATCAGTGCTTTGATCTGTATTTTTAGTCATTCTGTTAACACAGCATGAAATAATTCAAAATCTTAATTTATTTTACATACATTGTGATTAAGTATACAGTCCAATACTACGTAACTTACCAAAAAGAAATGGGTTTTTTTTCTCCTTAATCCCCATAACTCTCAAAAGAATCCTCTCCAACTTCCCAGTAGCTCTTCTTTTTCCACTGCTTCTGCCAATTGTCTTTTTAATTTATATACACAAGTTTGCTAGAAACAGATGAGGATGTGTCCATCTTAGACAGAAATTGGAAGTTCGGAAGACTGTATGCTAGATATTTTTATAAATATAAAGTATCATTTTCACAGTCACAATCAGATATATTTTAAAATGTTCTGAATCATCAGCTTCTGTACATTGTTCCGTATACTGAAAAATGAAACAAAATGTGAAAGCCAGGTTGTCATAAATTAGTAGATTATTGGTAGTTAACAGCATAATGTGGGTCACTGTAAACTCCACTTTGCATTTACCATCTGCAGATTTGAATGTATCTTTGACTAGTAAGATTCCTTTTTACAGAATCTGCGGAAAATGCAGTAAGATACCCTTAAATCTATTAATTATTTATAAGTTAATTTTACGGTGCTTATCATGACCCTTCCTTTTATTCAAAAACATTATGTTGATGACATCTCATAGCACATGGAAGCCACAGAGGGTCATGTAATACATTTGCATAGTAAAATATGACACACAGTTTATGTATGAAGTCAAATTTCAAAGCAACTGGTTTCTGGCTAAGACAGAACAAGAAAGTGAGAGAGCAGAAGGATGGCCATATTGTGTCAAATCAAGACCATGTTTTGTCCAGTATCATGTCTGCAGGAGTACATGTAAGCAAATAGCTAGAGACAGAAAGATAACTGAGCAAGCATACATAATATTCCTCTTCCAGTTTCCAAGTATTTCCAGCTGACAGGATTTCCTGAACCAGGTGTGCATTCGGTATGGTTTGTTTGTCTTCCATTAACTTATTCAGTTACCCATTGAATAAAAAACATTTAGTATCCGAAACATAGTGTCAACAAGATCTACAGGTCTGTTCCCTGCCTTGTGGAGTCACCTTCTTTTTACTTCTGAACAGTATGACCTATCTAGCTACTTTTGATTCCTCTAGGTTTATTTTTTTTAGAAGAACACATTGTTATTGCTGGTTTTAATTTGAACTCACTCAGAAGCACAAGGATTTTGGGGGTTAGTAGCAAATAGCTGTCATTTTTTGTCTTCTAGTTTGTTTTTGTTAACATTTCACATTTTCAAACTTTTTGTTACTGCTATGATGCTTAGAAGTGTATTCTTTAAAATAATGAAATTTGAGTGTATTGCATAATAGATTCAGGAAACTTCAAGACCGCTTAGTATAGTGAATACACAGTAAAAATCACAGTAGTTGTCCATACTGCATCGTTGTGAACAAATTGTCAGTCAGCAAATGATGGAATGATGATAGGGGGTATCACAGTGGAGCAAACAAAGCACAGAGTGTATGTGCAACATTCGGTAGCTTTAGGAGAAAGTAAACGGGAAGAGATGAGCTGGAATCTGTGACTTTTAATATTTCATATCATAATATCTTTTAAATATCATCATAAGGTGAAAAAAACCGTGCCTCTGAAGACCTCTAGAATGATGTCCTGTCCATCTTGCTCAGGGACTAAAGTAAACAGACTTCTGAGATCTTTAAGAGGAAAGTCGACATGGAAATACTTTGCATCTACCTTTCTTCTTCAACTAAATAATAAACTTAGATGCTTACTTTAGCAGGTGATCTCATTAGAACTGTTTCATTGCCTAGGAGGTAGGATGGGAGTCAAAATAGAATCATAGAATTATAGAATCTTCATGGTTGGAAAGGACCTTTGCGATCATGGCGTCCAACCACACACACACAAAAACCCCACCCCTACCATCTCTGCCACTAGAGCATGCCCTGAAGGGCCAAATCTACACATTTCTTAAATACCTCTAGGGATGGTGACTCAACCGCCTCCCCGGGAAGGCTGTCCCAGTGCCTGACTACTCTTTCAATAAAATAATTCTTCCTAATGTCTAATCTAAACCTCCCCTGCCAAAACTTTAGACCATTTCCTCTGGTCTGTCATTGTTCACTCGGGAGAAGAGACCAACACCCACCTCTCTACAGCCTCCTTTCAGGCAGTTGTGGAGGGCAGTGAGGTCTCCCCTCAGCCTCCTCTTCTCCAAACTAAACATGCCCAGCTCCCTTAGCCTCTCCTCGTATGACTTGGTCCCCAGACCCCTCACCAGCTTGGCAGCTCTCCTCTGGACACGCTCCAGCACTTCAGTGTCCCTCCTGTACAGAGGGGCCCAGAGCTGAACACCGCACTCGAGGTGGGGCCTCACCAGTGCCGAGTACAGAGGCACGACCACTTCCCTGCTCCTGCTGGCCACGCTATTCCTGATACTGGCCAGGATGCTGTTGGCCTTCTTGGCCACCTGGTGTGGTCTGAATCCGATGCACGGTGTCAAAAATAATAGTAGCAATTATTTTTACTTTAAATTTAACAATTTTGTTAAATTGTTAAATTTAAAACCATTACTCCTTGTCCCATTGCAACAGGCCCTGCTAAAAAGTTCCTCCTCGTCTTTCCTGCAGGCCCCCTTTAAGTACAGAAAGGCCACAATAAGGTCTCCCCGGAGCCTCCTCTTCTCCAGGCTGAACCCCCCAGCTCTCTCAGCCTGTCCTCACAGCAGAGGGGCTCCAGCCCCCCCAGCATCTCTGTGACCCTCCTCTGGCCCCGCTCCAACAGCTCCGAAATTTAACAAAAGAAGATTTGAACCAGTGATAACTTGACCAAATTTTTAAAAATCAATTTTGTTGATTTTAATCATGCTTTGATGACAGAGAGTAGGGAAGGAAAATACCTATTGCACATGAACAAGCATGGCAGAATTTCTTTAAATGTAAACATTTAATGAAGACAAAAGATGCATGGATTACTTTTCATGAAAATTATTTCCTGTCAGACCATCAGCCATGATTTTTTTCTTATTGCTTGCAAAGAATCTTCTCTGAAGAACAAAAGTAAACTCTGTTTTAATTTGTTCACTTCTTTATATTTCCTGACTCTGACTGGAGGAAGAAAAACTAAAATAACACAAATGGAACTTTTCCTCTTTTGCTGTCCAGTGAGACTGGAAATGCCTACTAAGTGATAAATAGGCTTTTGTGACAATTTTACTGCATTAAGCAGGAAATAAGATGCTGAGAGAGAGAGATTAGCATTGACCACTTGGGAGCTTAATTATAGTAACAAGCTTTCTATGTGACTATCATTGTGTCGGTAGTGAATAACACAGATGTATTTTAGTAACTGGATATTAGATTCTTTGATATGCAGCAAGTATTATGAATTTGGATATTTTTATGCAGCTGCTAAATGTCCGCAAATGGTCATTAAATGCTTCAATGAAATGAAATTAGAGTTGTGTATAATTGTGTTTTCAAGCAGTCTTGATGTCTACTAATTCAACTGATTTGGCTCTTGTGTATTAAATACCTACCTTTGCAGCAGCAGAGTCAGTGGTTGCTTTTGAAACTGACTTCAATAGGACAAAGATGGAAGATATCACTTTAAGAAATTAATTTTTAAAAAATATTAGAGCCTTATTTTTATCTATAAATAGTAATTTTGGCTTCTTAATGAGCCTCTCATTGGGTTATAATTATCACTTCAAGCTGGAGTTTTCACCCTATGTACCTCATTTTTCTGAAACTTGCTATAAAGTCATATTTTTACAGTGTTTTCCCTGATGATGATCACTGAGCTTTAGAGTATGGGAAATTAGTCTAAGGAAGTATCTGCTGCCACAACTGATCTCATCATAGTCCAGCAACACCATTGTAGAGCAACTTTTCCTAAATGGATAAATGTTGGATTTCTGCAAATCGGCACATACTGGCACTTTTGTGATAACAGCATCTGGTTGCATTAAAAATTTATTCTGTTTTTTTTTTTTTTCCAAATATGAAAGGTTTACAGGTGCTCTAGAATAGAATTAAGAGAAAAATATATGGGTTTTTTTCTCTCTAATATGGTTTAAAATTAAATACATGTGAAACCTTTTCCTCATTTTTTTCCTATGTTTGTCTTCTGAAAACACTTGAGAATTATTTTATTCTCAAATTTATGAAAAGTTGAGCACTACTACCTTGAATGAGGGAAGGAACATTTTGTGTAAAATTCTTAGATTAGAAATGCATGGAGTTGAAAGGAGTAAAAATAACTAAAAAGTTGTTTTATTTACTATTAAAGGTAATATTTTAATTAATGTTATTTGAATTGTCATTTAAAAATGAATTATGGACTTTGCAAAATAGATTATGGATACAGAAGTCCAGTTGCTAACATCTCTGAATTTAGCTGCATATATATGTGTAAGGAATTATGTTTTAAATCCCTTACCAGCTGTGATAAATATGCCCAAAATGCAACTTTCGATTCCTGCCTTGTACCCTCAGTTAAGTCATGATTGAACCTCAATTTCTTAAAAGTCTTGAGTTTTATGTGTATTGCTACATATTACTTTTTTTTTTTTAAAGCTCTCTTTCACCTTGTTGGATCTTCCAATGTTGATGTGAAAAATGCAATGACCTTCAGTGGGCCTCTGGAAGACATGTTCGGGTACACAGTCCAACAGTATGAAAATGAAGAAGGGAAATGGTAAGCTGCTTTTTCTTCTATTACATAAAAACTCCAAATTATCAAGTATTCAGTGACTCAGGCGCTGTACTATTATTGGTACATATGCCACATACATAAGGGTCAGTTTCTCTCAGTCATATTTCTTAAACTGATACACAATCCTAAGGAAACCTGGAAAGATTGGGGGACTGAAAGATCCAAATTTATGTCATCATCATATGTTTCTTTCATCAAATACATATATGAGTTCAGAAAGTGGGTAAATTCTCTTGCTGATGGAGCTGAGAAAGTTTTGTGTTATGCTTGAGCTCTCTTTTTTCTATTTCCTGAATAAAATCAGTATTTATCTTTCCCTTGTGTTAGTGTATTGGAAGTGAAATTGCTCCTGTGTTGCCTAACTAATCTGTATCATGTATTTTTTTCTAAAGTTTTCTGTCTGAGTTTTTTAACCAGTGGAAAGATTTCCCTTTCAAAATATCAATCAATACAATACTCCACCTTCCCTTTTGGAGGGCTAATTCTGTCTTGCAAGCGGTAACACATTCGCATTTGGGACTTGGAGCCTTCTTCTTAATCTGTATTTTCCTTCTCATTTTTCTTATGAATTAGAAGTTGCATTTTGGGGTGCTTACTGGTATCATTACTTCTCGGTCTTTTGCTAAACACCTGCTTATGCTTTTCCCTCCTAAGAGCAAACTTCGCAGGCTAACCACCGGGCTGGAGGACTGAAATAACAATGGAATGGTAAAAGTTTGTGAATCCTGAGATCTCCATCATTCTTTACAGATTGCTCTGCTTTTCCCAGAGCTTTTGCCAGTAATTTGACATTCTTAGTAAACCCAGGGACTCCTGTGTGCAGCCTGGGACGACAGGCACATAGCTGCGTGACACCCAGGTCAGACTGTTCTGCACTGCCCGAGCAATCGTCCCTGCCAGCGCCGGGGCTGTCAGACTCCAGAGTCTGTCCATCACAGCAACAGTGCTCACCGCTAGCCATATTCACGGAGGATGGATGTTCACGGAAATGAAATTGCAGAGCCCGCTTTTGAAAATGCTAGATCTTGATTGCCCAGGTTGTAGGATGTTTAAATACACATCTGCATGAGGGTCGTGGGAGACAGATAACGACCTTCTTTGAGCTAATTTTGACATTCAGGAAATGGTCAAGGAGCTGGGGTTTTGCACAGTAAGTTATATTACTGTAAACTGTCCTGAAAGTTTTCAAGAGGAAAAAATAAGACAAGCTGGAAGTGGCAACTCTTGCAGTAGCTGAAGGAAGGCAGGAATCTAAAGTAGCATGATAGGTCTGAACATCTCTGAAATTAAACTCCAGAGCTGCCTGACAATTGTCAAGCTTTCAAGTTGCTGTCAGCATAGCAACACTCTTAGCAGGAAATCTGTAGGTTGACAGTTAAAAATAAATATACAAAGCAGCCTTGTGATGCTTTATCAACAGCTGTAACGCTACCTAGATACCTCAGATAGAGCTTTTCAGCAACAGATGTTCTGTAAATATGACCACAGTTGTTTCTCAATAAAACAGGCCCACTAAAATAACTCCACACAAAAAAGACAAAAGAGCCTTCCAGACCTCTTCTCTGTGTTCATGGGGCTCGCTCTTTCTGAGAAAAGAGCAGCTTGGGGACATTATCCTGCTAAGCACTGATTAGCTCCCATGGGATATCAAGCACACTCAGCTTCTCTGCAGTTAAATGGGGGTCGAGGATGACAGGCTGTGATGCCTGTTTCTATGTAAGCTTTGGTCTAAAAAATACATACATTACAGCATATAGATTGAAAGAGCAGTCAGACCCCGTATATACTTGGAGGATTTTATTTTGCTTTAGAATTAATTTTTTTATTATTAATGAAAAAATCTTTATGGATTGTTATGAGTTGTTCCAGTATGGTTTTTTTAGAAGCTGGACTGTATACTGAGTTTAAATTCTCCTTTCTGTCATTTTTAGATCCGTAGGCTACGTTTTACCTATTATGTCATTCTATTCAAATATCTTCTGCCTGAAGTCATTAATTTATGGTTAAAATTTGAAATGCTTCTCTCAATAAATCTTCACAATCATCTAGGTGTCCAGGAGCAAATCTTACTGAACTATTACTCTTAATGTCAGATTTCTGTTTCCAGTGTGTGCTGTGAATTCTCATTTAATCCAAATTCTTCCTTACACATTTAATGGAGCTGCTTGTTATCTGCTGTGTAATGCTAGGCTATTTAGTGTACCTAATGGAGATCTGAAAACCAAAAAAGCATCCATGTCCAAACAGCATTTCCTGCTTAAAACTGGATTTAGGAGTGGATGTTAATTCGTAGTGTTTACAAAGTACTATATGAGAATAGCAATTTTTTGGTCACACCAAATTTTGAATAAAAAAGCAAAGGATAAAAATCCTTAACATTTTAAACATTCAAAATTTCTTTTAATAACATTATTTTTCATGAATGACTTGAAAAAGTACATATTTTACACAGCTAGCTCACATTACTTAAGACTGAATTATTCTTCTGGGTCCTTGTGAGCCTCTCCTTTGGCAGTTGGTCTTTCAGCATTGAAAATACATTTTCTTCTAAAATTTATTAAACACCAAGGAAGTATTAGATAAAACTGATACCTCCTTCTGTATTACTTTTAATACTTGTCATCCACCCAGCAACATTGCTTTTATTTTTCACTGGAATTTTTAAAAATGTTATTCTATTGTGTAATCTGGTATATAGGCACATTTCTATTTTGTGTCCTTATTAAAGAGGAGAGAGAATGGCTGCTTTTGCTTGTATCTGAACTAGCGTAATACGTACTTTTCTTGCTCTCCACCTTGTACTCTTTCTGTGGAGTTTGCTGCAGCTGCACTCCCTCTCTAAGTTTTATTTGCTGACTTTTGTGCTTTTTAAGAAACAAGAAATTTCAGGTAACTTATGTCATTTGCAGGGTACTTATTGGTTCACCTTTAGTTGGCCAACCTGAGAAAAGAACAGGAGATGTATACAAATGCCCTGTAGGAAGGGACAACCAATCACCCTGCATGAAACTGAACTTACCAGGTATGAAAAAAAATATAGCTGTGTCATGTGGAGGAATAATAGAGATCTAATCTCAGGAGGTTTTTAACTAATAAATATGCATTAGAATTGTTTCTGTAGAGAAAATTTACTTACAACTCCAGACATAATTTTAGAATGGGCATTTGGCTGTATTATCTCAAATTTATTTTGAGTGGCATTAATTGGCTGTGGTTGGCAGTCCCAGCCAATAAGCCAGAAAAGCCATGGAGCATAGATTCATGGATTACACTGTCCAAAGCTCTCTTAAGCCAACAAGAGCCTTCATAATGACATCAGTAAACTTTTGATTAGAATGTAATTATCCAGAACCAGGCTGACACATCTTAATATGATACAGGTAAATATTAATAATTTTCTTGCTCGTGTCAAGAGATAGGCCATGTGGACAGGAAGAGACTTCCTATTAATATGAATTTCACTAAGTACACCTGTTGTGGTATTTTTTATCTCCTCTTTTCTCTTGAAAACCTGAATGTCAGTAATGTAACACAACAGTAACAAATCTAAAAGCTGTTAAGTCATTTATAGCATGCCAGGGTAAAAAATGAATGTTTGTTTTCTAATTAACAAAACTGTGTGAAGAGTAATCCCTTGTTTTCACGACGTGCTGTTATTTTTACGTTTTTTCTATTTTGTGGTTCAATAAACTATTTGAGACAGCAACCCAGACAAATTTTCTGGGATAAAAGCCAGTCTCAGAAATTTTTCTGGATTGTTGCAATTGAAGGAGGAGGAAGGGTGCTAAAATATTTAATGAAACCAGTGTCAGTCTGGGTTTTATTTTAGAAGCTGGAAGCTCGATGCTAGGGGATATATACTTTAACATTTTGTTTTCATGTTCCCAAATACTTAACATTTTAATCTATTTATAGCTGCTACTTCAGTTCCTAACGTCGTGGAAGTAAAAGAAAACATGACTCTTGGAACAACCTTAGTGACTAACCCAAAAGGAGGCTTTCTGGTAAGAAAGGACTTTTTGCCAATTTTAAAAGAAGTCTGGTTTTTATTCAGGTGCCATAACAAAAGCATTTCACCCTTTTTTATCTTTTAAAGGCATGTGGACCACTTTATGCTTATAAATGTGGGCGTTTGCATTACACAACTGGAGTTTGCTCTAATGTCAGCTCCACTTTTGAAACCATCGAGGCAATTGCTCCATCTGTGCAAGGTATGCATGCCACAGGAACTCTCTTGTGTGTCCGAAAAGACAAAGTGCCAAATAAGATGAATGTATACACATAGGCATACCAAAAAGTATAAACTGCTTGACTTAGCTACCAGCATTACCAAGTTAAGTAAATGTTTTCATTGTCCGTATATAACCTAAATTCTTGCTACTTTTGGAATTTGTCTTGGTATAAACAATCATTAGAGTGCTATGTAACATCCAAACACAGTTGCTAAAAATAGTTGCTTATGCTTTTACTTATGGCCAAAAGACTCTTTTAAAATAATGACGGCATGTTAAGACCTATCACAAACCCAATTTAGAAATATAGATAAAAATCTTAAAGACCTTTTCCTATGGAAAAGTCAAAGAAAAACAGATTGACATTGAAGAAGCTAGGGGTCAATGCTAAATATTCCAGTTATGTGATCTAATTCCATTCTTAAATTTCTGCTTGCAAGAAAATGCCTTGCTGATAAAGGAAACACAAGTGATGTAAAATATGCTGCAAAAGTTGATGAATGACATTTGGCGTCAAACATGTCCGTTCAGCCCCACTGCAGAAGGATATGTATTTTTTACCAATCACAGAAGTATCTGGAGCTGTGAGATATATTTGATCCTTGTCAGTATCAATTCTTATGTGCCAATTTGCATTGCAGAGTGTAAAAGCCAGCTGGACATCGTCATAGTCCTCGATGGGTCCAACAGCATTTACCCATGGGAGAGTGTCACAGCTTTTCTAAACAGCCTTCTGAGAAACATGGATATAGGTCCTCAGCAAACACAGGTAACATGGTAGATATTTTATGGTTGTTTAATTTGTGAGGGGAAAAAGGGCTTACAGGAAACAGGATCACAGCATCATCTATGGAGCTTTTCAATTACAAGAACTTACGGCAATGAGATGCTAAAATAAAATAGCTGAAACCACAACTAAGTCAGTTTCTGCTGCCAAGCAGTGATGTCAGGGTGGCTCTCCCTCCCCCACCACTCAGGCAATCTGAAGAAACCAGCTTTCTAACCTAGAGACAAACGTTAAGTGCACTAAGTGAGGCCATTTGAACATTGTCCTTTCCCACTTCCTTCCTCTCCACAGCCACTTCTTGTCTTCTTTAGTACTTCATAGCTCAAAGGTCATTTCTGCTCCTCCGAGGTGCACATGCATGGTTCAGAAAGCCTTTGATTATAAGGTTTTTGGAGCAGCGCTCAATATTTTGTACTGTGGAGCATTGAGCATACAGCTTTTAAACATTTGAAATCATAATTAACGAGTGTCTGTTAAGCTGCATGTTATTAATGGCAGAAGCTGCATTTATATAATAAGTGGAGAGGGCCAAATTCCCAGCTGCTATAAATCAGTGCAGTTCCACCAGAATTAATGGAGCTACAACCAACTACCCCAGCTGAGGATCTGACATATGTTTCACAGTCTGTTGAACAAAGTATGTAAATAGCAATTCCAGCAGAACTCGAGGAAGGGGGAAACATGGATGCTGGGATACATTTTGGCGATGGGATATTTTAAAGCAACGAGCTTTATTAAAAGCAATAGAAGAAACCAGGTCTTTCTTTCGCTACTCCCTTTTCCCCCTCCCAAAATCAAGGGTTTTCAGGGCTCCTAGGGGATGTTCGATATGCTGCAGGCCAATACTTAGATTTTTTTGCTAGTTCAGGTTAGCTCCTAACTTGAAGCTCTTGCCTTCACAAAGGAGAAGTGTAAAGGATACCTCTGCCTTCAGAGAGCATCCCCATCATTTTATAAATTAATTGGGGTTTGTGAATTACCACCCAAATTCCCTGTTGGCTGTATTGAACATTGGCTGATACAGTTATTACGTATAAACTGTCAACTTTACAATCTTGTCCTGTTATTTTAAACACGCAGTTATTCCAGATATTGAGAGGAAGAAGAAAAACACTTTGTCAAATTTAACAGAAAGTAAATAAATAAATGAACTCTTCCTGGTCCCTTAAGATGCTGATTAACTCAAATATGTGCCCTCTTGGGAAAACAGTTAAACCCGAACTTCCCAGGATGGGGCAATGGCTGCAGGGAAATCAACACTACCTTCTGCTCACAGAGTTTCATGGAAATAATACACAGGGCAATCAACTCCACTGCACCCTCACCCCTCTTCCTCACCCTGAAATTCCTAAATTTTTACACTGCCACACCTCTGTTATGTTTGGTTTTGGAATCCTGCCTCGTCTCAGCTCGCACACAAAAGGTCCCTTCCTGGCCTGTACTCCAGCAGCCCGCCATCTCCACCTACAAAATCCGTTCTACCCACAATTTGGCACAGCTACCCCTCTTCTCACATGTACACTTATTGGCTTGAGAACGTCATCTTTGGCATCTGGTTGCTAAAGAGCAGAAGTATTTGAGAGGGAGATAAGAATGGGATAAGGGGGAGAGAGGCTGAAAAACTGGAAATGGAAGGCAAAAGCTAGTTAGAATGTTCTCGGTTCCTCTTACCTTCCCCCCATCCCCAGAACTTCCCTCTCCTCTCCCCCAAACACCCTGCTTGGAAACTCTGGCAGAGCCAAAGGTAGGAACAAGTTTATATTATCTCCTCCACCCATGCTGTCTCCTTTCTCAGAAGCTATGTTTAAACGTCTATTGAATGGGGAAGAGGAGAAACAACAGAGCAGGCTTATTTCTCCCCTCTCCTCTGGGAGCACAGAATAGAAACAAACGAACAATTATTTATTTTCTGCCTGTTTAAACTGATTTTTCCATTGTTGGGCATGTAGAAATCAGTGGACTTTCACTACTTCAGTTTGTTTTCCTCTTGCACGGTAAAGGAATGAGGTGATTACAGAATAACTCCTTAGCAGCTTGGGTGTGACTTATTCAAAACTTTGTTTTGATTAGAGGCTTGTGAGATATTTTTTTTTTCCACTTAGCCATTCCATGAACCATGGTCATTAGATTTATGGCAAGTCAGAAGAGAAATTCCTCAGTGTCCTAAGTTTGGCAAATTTGAAAGTGAAAGGCAGAAGATTCAGATGCAAAAAGCCAAAGTTTATGGTGTAATTTTTCAGAAGTATTTCCTTCCCTTCCTCTTTCCGTTCTCCAGAAAATCCACACCACCATACTGATGGTTAAGTTGCATCTCCTGAGCTTAGGGACAGAAGAAGTAAAGGGAAAGTGATGATAGAAATGTGGAAAAGGAAGAAGGAATTAAATGAGAAAAACTGATCTAAGTAGGAACAAAATATTTCTCACGGCCTTATTCAACATTTTAATGTAACTCCAAAGCAAGATAGGGTTTTTTCTCTTTGTTAAACTTTTGTAGAGATAATTGTCTTTTTAATATGAGGGTGATTTTTTTAATCCTTCACAAATGCACAATGCGTTACCTTGAAGAATAGCAAAAGAGAAGGCAGAATACTTTGATATGTTCAATTCCAGCTTTAAAACTATGTTGGAATGACCCGCAGAAATTTTCAAACGGGTTTTATTTCTCCATTAGTATATGACATAGGCAGTTATAGCTGTTTGGCTTGTACCTTTTATAGCTTCAAAGGGACTGTATCAGTGGACTAATAAGTCATGACATGTCATTCATACCTTATGCTCAGTTTTATCTCCAGATGAATGGAAGTGTATTAAAGAGGTACTTAAAAGATTCAGGATGAAGAAAGGCTTTTGCAATAGGGAGTCCAGAGGAGCAAACAAAATGTAGCAGAATTAATTCAGTTTTGCTTTAATTCAGGTATCTTTAGCAAGCTCTACATATGATAAAATGTATTATCCATTAGCTCTTCCCAAGGCATCTCTGCTTTTTTTTAATGTTAAATATTATTCAAGTACAACCAAAAATATTGCTGATTTTCCTCCACATCCCAATGGTTAAAATCCTAGCATATCATCTTAATGTACTAAATTAGTTTCCTTCTTACTATTTTTTTTTGGTGGTGTTGGTTTTTACCAAATAGATTATCTTAGTAATTTATTGAGAAAGTCAGAACGTACTTTCCAAATAAGGGGCTGTATTCACTTATGGAACAACAGTAAATAATTGCCCTCAGAAATGTTTTGTCCCAAAGTAAAACAGTCATTTACTTGCCTGTTCTCTTGTACACCACTTTTTCACAGGAACTGCGGACAATTAAAGAACTATTCCCTTGTGTAATATAAAAGCCATGGAATGCTAGGGAAGGGAACATAAACTTAGGAATTACAAAGATGTTCAATAGATTATGGTCAGTAATGCTGGGAAAAATATTAGGTTTTCTGGAGTAAAGCAGAAGTACGTCCTTCTGTGTAGAACTATTGTATTTTCCAGATTTTAATTAAACAAGCAAATCAAAGCATACAAAGCCTGCAAGTCTCATTCTTAGAGGCTTGCTGAAGTTACGCAGTTTGAACGAGTTTATTGTCCTATAATGGCATATTTGCATCATGTAGATGTGTCATTTATAGCTTTCCATTAGATTAAAAGGCTGCAAAAGCTCAAACCTTCGTTGCTATCTAATAGAATATAATTTTAATTTTACAAGGTGGAATTCATTCTGTGATCCTGTATTTTGTTAGTTCTGGCAAGCTTTTTGTTACCCTTTTTTGAGGAATGGCTTATGTTTGATACCACGAAATATGTAGCGCATAGTGATGAGTGTTTTCAAAGCTAGTGCTAAAGAAGGGTCCCACAGAACAATTGTATCCCATAAGATAACCACATGCCCCTCTTCCTTCCTGATTTACAAGGTATGCAACACAGTGCAGTTTTCCAGACTCAGATGTTCTTCCCATTCACTTCCTGAGAAGGAAATGCTCAAAATGTTTACTTGCTGTGATCATGGACAACATTTCCTTTCAAATAGGAAATGATACAACTCAATGTTAGCCTGTAATCTTTTTTAGGAAAACGACAACACCAACATGGGGCTCTAGAATCATGAAAGACTAACAGATACTTTTCACCCTGGCAGCAGTCAATGGTTGATTTAATCCTTGGTACCGATGCAATCCTCTAAACTGCAGATAAGGACCCCACGAATCCACAGCAGCGGGCTCCCTGTCATGCAGTTCATCTCTGGCTACACTTGCACATGGTCCTGGAATGCTTGAGGCACTCATCTTCCTCCAAAAGACCGAACACTATTTAGACCTCATGTCTATCACGAGTTAATGGCAGTCTTTTTGAAAGACTAGCGGCATTCTCTTCAGATTATGCTGTGTGTCACTTTAGATGCACGCCACAAAATAGTTGCCTTAGAGGTAATGGGTTAAAAATTTCATCTTTGGCTTGGGGTCTAGCCAGTGCCCCATGACTACTGTTGAGCGGTAGGTAATACAGCGTACACCCCAGCCTGTTGTGTAAACACTCCGCAAGATTAATAGGCTGCTGCCCAGGAGAGTATGCAGCCTCTGGATGCTCTAGGCTGCAGGTGGGGAGTGGCATGCCTCTGAGAGAGAATTACAATGTCTTAAAAGGGAGAAACTCATCGTAACTTTGAACTTACATCAGTCCTGCTGTATTAGATTCTATTTTCAAAAGGATACAAAAATTAAGTGGGATAGATTTGCTACCACATACCATTGTAATTGTAATTCCATAATTGCATGTAACTAGTTTTTCGTAATGATTGTGATATTGACCTTTAGTATCAAATATTTATCCAACTCTAACCCTTCTACTACAAGCAAATAATCATTGTGCAGAATTAGAGAGGCTATGAAAGTATGTCAAAAACCACTTATAAAGCAATAGCAAGGTAAATACTAAGCCACTTCTAAAATAATATGATGGCATAAACATCCCAGAGGACTTATTGATCTTCAGTACCTAAATGCTAGAGTGCTTTTAATAATAGATGAATGAGACATAAATATGCCACGTAATACTGCATTATCCTAAATAACACCTATAAATTGTCATGTGTAACATAAAACTGAAATATGCTAATGGAACAATGTGTGGAATCTTCCCAGTAAAAGCTGTCAGGAACCTGCCAAAACATTAAAAACGACAGAGATGAATGAGAGAAATTAATTAATATTTAAGAATATTGCTCATCTTTTTATTTCACAGTTGTTTTTGCAGCAGCTTCCCTCAGCCGTTTGTGGTTGGGTTCCAGTCCTATGTGCTGAACTTTCACACAAAGCCTTGTCCTGCTGAGGTCGTCTAGAATCTTTCTGTCATCCTCTCCCATCCCAGAAGCCACGATTTTATTCACATTGTCCCCTCTGGCACTGGTCAGGTGTCTTACTTTGGCTTACCTCATGCTGGGAGAAGAGTCATGTCCTGGACTGCCCTGCTGCCTTCATCAGGAAAGGGGTACTTCGGTCTTCCACTCACCCTGGGGGCCTACACTTCTCAATGCGGTGCTGTTTATAGGACAGGTTTAGGGTAAATAAACTATCGATCAGATGTGTGAATATTATATCTGGATGGAATGAAGAGAGTTGTGAGTGAACTGTAGCCTCATATGCTGTAAGAAAAAGTATTTTGAGAAGTTGTGGCTGGCGGTTAGGGCAGTGGTCTGCCTTGGCCTAGAGGAGAGCAGAGCTGTGACACAGATTACCGCAAGACAAGAAGAGCAAGCAGTTGAGCCTGCTTTTGGCTTTGTTCCTATTTTTAATAAAAACAATTTAGAAACTTCAGAATGTTTCGTGGGATTGAGTGTCTTCCAGCCAGTCTTGTTCAAATGCTTACAGGTGTTTCATACTGAGGGAAACACACAGAGTTCATTTCTTTTCTTGGCTATAGATACAGATGAGCATTTTCCCCAATGCAGGAGACACAGTTGCTTTCTTTAAGTGTAGCTGATTTTTAATATGAACTCTGTCTTTCAGGTTGGAATTGTCCAGTACGGACAAACTGTAGTCCATGAATTTTTCCTGAATACATACTCAACAACAGAAGATGTGATGGCTGCAGCCACAAGAATAAGCCAGCGGGGTGGCACACAAACTATGACGGCCCTGGGAATAGATACAGCAAGGTAAGTTCACAAAATATTGTCCTGCATATGGTAGAAACAAACATAAACAGATATGGTGACGGTTCTGATTTTATAAATTAAAAATATCATGTGGCTGACATCTGACTTCATTTTAGCTTAAGCAAAAAAAATTTAAGAGGAAGGTGAATAAACAGACTATCCAGCATCTGGAGCAGTTGTATGTGTCCCCCTGAAAAAGCAGCTGTCTCTTGAATGGAGGAAATACGGTAAATGGCTGACAATCTTTGATGTCCACACAGAGCAGGTAGGAGATGTGTGTGTAGAGGGATGAAGGATATTTAGTTTTTCAGAGGAAACAGAAAAAAAATAGAACTCTGATGTTAATTTCTCTTCATTCTAAAGTTAAGATTACTATGTGGTTTGAGCCCACACTTATCAGAAAGTCTAGAAATTTTATATCTGAAGTCTTTGAAGCTTCTGGATCACTGGGAGATTAAAGACCTGTAGTAGCAATAGCATTATTTAGAAATGCTGCTTTTATGAGAAAAATGAAATCTGACTTTTGTAGGACACTAAATGCAAAATCTCTCAGACACTTTCAAACTATACAATGTTGTCCTGGTTTTTTTTTCCTTCTCTATTTTTTTTTCCCGGCATAACAGCATGACTGTTTTCTGTAAAAGATTGCATTCTCCTTTTTCAAACAACCATTTAGTGAAATATGCATCATCTTTTGATGAATTATTTGATTATCTGACCAAAGTTTTGTTGATATAATGTCTTAAATCAAATGAAATTCTTACATATTCACTGGTAATGTTTTCCTTAGATAGAAGTAGAAGCTTGAGGGACTCTGATTAATTTCATCAAAGCAGAGCCAGTTAGAAGCTGCCAAATACTCAGAAACTACATGTGGTTCAGAAAGTCCATGTGCACCACAAACTGTTGCAGGCTTGTATATACAGAAACTATCAGCAAAAGCTTCCTCTGTTCCTTCATCTTCCGATCCACCCACTTTTGGCCATTGTCAGCAGTAGATGGTCAGCTTTCACTTGTGTGGCCAATCTTAGAGTTCTGTGGTATTCTTCTGAAAAGAGGAAGCCCTGCTTCCTTCCTTCTCCTCCAGAGCCCTAGTCCACCCTCACTTTTTCTGGTCCCCTCCAGAGTCTGTGTGAGCAGCTGCCCAAAACCTCAGTGCCCGTTTGCCCATCTGTGGCTGTAGAATTAAACCAGTCACCCCCAACCTGCCTTCGCTCTCCTGCAACCTATGTCTGCCACGTCCCCAACACCCACATTTACTGTAGATGTGCAGGGTTGTGCTGGTAGTTGAGTAAATACTTTGACCACTTGAAGTGCTGCTGTAGGGTGGAAATACGTTGGTTTTTTGTATGTGGGTTTTGGGATGGGGGGTGTTGGTTGTTTTTTTTTAAGCTGCCAAAAGCTCTTTTAAGTTGCCAGAAGTTTATTTAGAGAGGGTAAGAATTCTTCACTCTCCAGAATTGTATTTTCTGCTGTTGCTCACAAATTAATGTATAATGAATGAATGCTTATGAAACTCTTTGGCTGTGAAGTGTCATGTAAGTTCCAATTGTTGCTGTTTGTATTTATTCATGGTTAATATTAATCCCCTTTTCTTGCTTGTTAGTTAATAAAAAGTCTTTCAGTTTATCATTTACTATGCAAATATGATGCGTGTGCTATCTGCTGACATTTCTCCAAACGTTTTATGCTCCCTTTAGGAAAGAGGCTTTTACTGAGGCTCATGGCGCACGACGAGGAGTACAAAAAGTAATGGTTATTGTGACTGATGGGGAATCACATGACAACTACAGATTAAAAGAAGTGATTGATAATTGTGAAGATGAAAACATCCAGAGATTTGCTATTGCTGTAAGTGATATTTAATGGGAAAATTCAGAATCTTAAAAGCATGTTTCATCTTCCAAATGTAATTTCTGTTTAAAAAGCCCCTTTCATCGAATTTTATGGGAATATAATCATTTCAGAGAGGAAAAAGAGAAAAAATCTGAAAAAACGTTAAAAATTTGCTTTCTGATTTTATAGCACATAAGAAAAAGCAATCTATCTGTCTTCCTGGTGATGACAGGTGCGTATGTGCAGAAAAAGGAGAAGGAGTTTGAGGGCAGTATAAAATCAAATACTTTTTGTTAAGAGGAATATTGAACAGAGTGGAATAATTCAAGTTTTCTGAGCAATTTTTATAGACACATTACCTACTTGAAAAAAATAAAGGCAAATGTAAACCATCAACAAAACCCAAGTTGATTATGGCGGTTCTCTGTGCTAGCATACTAAAGTCATCATTTTCATGTTGAGCAAACTAAACTTCATAGCTGAATGAGAGGATGAACACAATGGAGGTTAACACATATCAAGAAATATTGAAATATTCACGTTAGATTTGATGTGAACTCTCCACTGTGTTTCTCTATTCTATACTCAAATAATCTGTTTTCTCTTGTTAATTTAGAACATACGTTGGATTTTTGCTTCTCTGTTCCTAAATGTATTTGGTTTGGTACAATGAGGTGGTATGGAACCATACAGCTTCAAGAAAGATGTAACCTTTAAAGAAACACATCAAACCAAAGCTGAATCCAGCAGCACACAAATTTTCAGTGTTTTCCCTCATTAAGTTAGAGATCATTAAAGAAAAAGTCATCTTTGGAGGTGCAATGATTTTTAGCAATAAAATCCCTGTCTAGAACTAAATTTTAATTGCTCCACTGTTGAGGAATGCTATGAGTTTGGCTTTTGAGAGATTTCCCTCTCAAAGAAAGTGTATGGAGTACTTTTTTCTATGAAAATACTTGTCACGCTGAGAATTGGAGAAGTGAGTCATTTTTTTCTGAGGAATTACGAATTTTTACAGCAGTGGTGTTAAAACTGCAAACCAAATGTAAAGTCTCATACTGTGATGGAGTTCTTAACACTGAATGCAAGTGCTTATTTATAGGACAAATCTGCACCAAAAAAAATTTTAAAATTATTATTCAGTGCCTAATTAAGTTGTCACAAATTACTCATATACCGCAATATGAGGAGAACTAATGATACCTATGCATAAATGAGTGCAATTGTGTGTTCTGATTTGGGTGTTGCTGTGTTGTTTTTTCCCTAAATAAGGGTCTATTTCAAAAAATTACAGAAAATAGAATAAATCATTAGAATTTTGTGAAGAAGAGAAAAAAAAGACAGTTGAGGATAGCATTCATTACACCATACAGCTGCTTTGTTTGCTATTGTTGATATTTTCAGAAAAACAACAGGGCCCTCATACAGTTCTTTTCTAATTGAAAAGGAATGATTTCAAACCAATCTGAGGGAAGTTTTAACAGAACAAATGAAGGTTAGATATTATTTCCCTATATTCTATGAAAATCTGCATCAAAGGTATTTTTTGAAACAGATTATAAAATGTAACCTTGACTTCCTTTTTTTTTAAATTCTCTTTAGATTCTTGGCAGCTACAGTAGAGGAAATTTAAGTACTGAGAAATTTGTAGAGGAAATAAAATCAATTGCCAGTAAGCCTACTGAAAAGCATTTCTTCAATGTCTCAGATGAATTAGCTCTTGTAACTATTGTTGAAGCACTTGGAGAGAGAATATTTGCCCTGGAAGGTATGACATTATTTAAAATTTTACTTCATGACTGCATTACAACTGAAGCAAATAGAAGATCACCTGCTTTTATCTTCCTTTGCAATGTATTGTGCTACATAAAATATATTATGCAGGCATTTTTTTAATGCTGATCATAAAAATATTTTACAGTAGACATAGATAATCAAATGAAATATATTCAGATGGGTTAGAGCCTATGGAGACAATAGCCTAAAAGGGTAATTAACCATTACTTTTTTATTGGGGGTAAACATTAAGTTGCCTTCCCTTGGGTAAAAAAAAACCATTGTCATACCGTATCCTGATTACCCTACAATCATGGGTTTATCTGCCCAGACCTTTTCTTTCTATTTTTGGTTAGTTATTGATTACAGCATACTACTTTGCTGTACAAATTAACATGGACTTGGCGTATAGAGCTGACAAGATATATTTTTCCTTCAGAAATGTTCACGATGCTCAGATTTTAGCACAGAAAAGTCATTCTCTCGTAATTTCTGCTTACATTCTCCATCCAAATTAGGCAATGATATCCAAATCTCTGTTTGTTTCAAGCGTGATACTGGTAACAGAACACTGAGTTTATTAGTTATAAATTATACTGGATGACTCTGAGGGGATTTGTCTTATACAAAGAAAACATCCATCTATTTGGACTTATTTTTTTCAACATCTCAACTTTCCAAGTAGCTGGAAGTAGAACAGCTGGAACAGAAGATAATGTTGACTTGAATGTCAAGAAATAGTACAAATATGAGAGAGTATTTAAAATTTTTTTGAATTGGAGCTATCTTTCTGAGACATATTTAGGTATTTCTTTAGTGTATCGTTTAGCTTGATCAAACATTACTATTTTCAGCTGATTGTTACTAAATATTTTTTCCAGCGTCTGTTCTTATCTTTTTACATTCTGGAAGATTTTGTTTCCTCACTTTTGAAACAAATTAATTTGAGGATAATTTAATCTCTCTGAAGCCCGAAGTTTAACCTACTTAAGCTCACTGAGTACTTTAAAGGTCACTGAATATGGGGCTCTTTTTTTAAGTCCTTGTTTACTAGGAAGAATACAGTTTCAGTGGAAAAACAGTTTTTCAAACAGAAATTGAAAACTTAGTCTTCCATTTGTGCTTTGTTCTTCTAGAAAAGTGAGAAAAATCATTGTCTTTCATTAGTAGAATAAAATCTGTTAGTTACACCTATTAAATGTAACAGATATAGAAAAAAAATTAATCAATTGACAATCATGACAACAGATGAAGGATGTAAGACCTAACATGACTGAGTTTCGGGACATCTGTGTACTCAAATTCAAGGTTTCATGCCATAGCTCAACCCTTTGCACAACCAGATGCCACTCAAAGAGGTGGTCTCCCTTTGTCACACACTACTTTGTCCCTTTTAGCAATCAGTAGCCATTAGATAGTATCTGTCTGTCACATGAAAGCCCAGCCTCCAAATGGTGGAGTAAATTGCGCTGGCTTGAACTCCCTGCTGGTGGAGCTCTAACCCTTCCATTGACTAGTAGTTCAGTCCTCTAATCATAAGACAAAACTACAAAATATTTCAACATTTTAAAAGTGTTGTAGCTTGATAAAATATCCACAAAAAACTGCTGGTGGTGAAACCAACTGTTTAATTAAATTCTATAAATGCTATCTGTCTATATGATAGTCAGCTCTTAAGGTGACTAATTCTCATCGTCATGTCCTTCAGTATTTTGGTACTTGAAGCATGTTGTACCTCTTTAAGTATCAACAAGTTCTGTAGTAGTCCTTGAATTTGGCCTTAATTTTCTGCAAAAGATGCAGTAACAAATATGTACTTCTTGGATATTATTACTTTTTAGTTAGTATAAACCTATTATAAACTGGTAGGGTATTTGTCCTTTGATACGTTTGCCTTATGTAAAAATTTTATTTTATACAGACTTGGCTATATTACAAAAAAATACATAGTTGAAACAAAAAACGTGGAAAATTATTTTCATCTACACTGGAAGAGATAAGCTAGGTAATTTCAGCACTCTCCAAAAAGCTTCTTGATTTCCAGATTTTATGTACAAATTCAGAGATGCACTGAGATTTCTAAAGAAGACGCCTGTGATATGAGACAAGAAATTTTGCCTCCACCACCTGTGAAAGTCATGGAAATCACATAATCTGGCTGCAAGGCAATCAGAATAGAAACTGAAAATGCATCTTAAGTTTTTGTCAAAACATAGCAAGTTTGAGTTGCTTTAATGGGTTGGAAAGGCTGGAGCTAAAAGTTGCTACCTAAATCAGTTTCTGTTAGTTCTTCAGGCGTGGCTTCCTGTCCCTTCCCAAAGCATTTCAGGCGCTACTCTAGATTTCAAGTTGTCCATGGATGCGTTATTGTGGCAGGGGGAGAAAAGCATATTAATACTGCCCCAGCCAGTTTTCTGGTGACAATCCAGCTTATTGGATGTGTGCAATGTGGAAAAGATTAGTTGACCCCATACACTGTAAATGAATTAACTTCTGCGCATAACATGGAGGTCACATGAACCTTTATTCTTGAAATTCTGTATCTGAATGTGTTTAAATTATCAATCCAAATAGTCTCTTGTTAGTACAGTAGTACACATGATTATTTTTTTTCTTGGATTTCTTGCTTTGTTTTTGGTTTTGGCCTCTAAAAAAGGCAAAGGAAAATTGAGAAAGAGTTGAAAAATCAAATCCAACAAAAACCCATACATGACAGCCAGAGGATTTTTACACATAATCTTTTTCATATGCCTCTGTGTCTCATGGCATGGACTTCTGTTTTAAACAGCAGTTTTATGTTTTATCCAACCCGTAGGCAGGCACAAATGTTTTTTCATAAAATATCCTTTGTAGGATGCTTGGCACTTTGAAACTCAATGGCAAGTTAGACTGGGGGCCATTATCAGAGCTGCACACACCAACAGTACTGGCATTGTCCTCTGTCTCAGACTGTGAGATTCCTGTCTTTCTCAGCTCATTAAGGAGCATCCTTTAATGCAGGAAAATATTGTTTATCAGCAAATGTGCAAATTCAGAGTTTTATGCTTAAAATGGACTTTTTCAGACTTAGCAAAGCAGCTACATGTTGTGAAACGTGTATTTGTGTCAAACATTTTGAGATCATGTCTCCTTCCTATGACTGCATATAAATCCCAGCAATTAGCAAAGACATCATGTTTCATAGAGCAACCTCTCTGGTCAAAAGTTCAGTATCATTTAATAGTCCAGATGCCTGAAATTCATGCAGCCATGGCATGCTATGCCTCAGTTTCATTCACACAGTTGGAGATTTGCCTCAGCACTCAGCTGGTAGCAAATTATGACCTCTTCATGGACAAATATCAGAGCAGATTTCTTAGTTACCCTTACCCATTACCATATCTTGCTCTCAAGATGGAATCAATACACAGAATATACTTACTTTACTTCTGGTGCTTCAGGTGGCAAAATATTGGAGGTCCTTGGGTATTACTTTTAAGTAGAGGAAGAGACAGACCTTTCTATTTCCTGTTGATATTTCAAGTATACTGAGCAAAGCAGTCTGTCAGAGTTTAATAACTAGCACGTGAAAACTTGACAAGATACTGAAACTAGTACTAAATCACCTGGTACCTTTTTTATTCAAAGTCACTTAAGAGAAACAGGAAGATTTTCATATAGCTTTCTGGGCAGGATCATAGTGCACAAGCCCTTCCCTGAGGCTTTTGAGTCTTGGACAGCTGAGATTTTCCTATGTTGTTTTTTACAAAGGTTCATACAAACATCAAGTGTTTTTCATTTAAAGTTCTAGCAGCTGCCTACGAATTTTTAGTTGCTTGAATAGAAGGCAAGGGTTACATGGCTGGTGTTTTATTGTTCACTTAGTTCAAGAGGAAAATGGCTTAACCATATTAATCAAGCATTCCAAACATATTTACCATCAGCCTGAGGTCAAATCTGGTCAGTTTTAGCCCAGAAATATTTCTTGGACAAGTTCTGAGACATGAGCTTAAAATGGAAACCCTCATACTTATAGTAGCATTTATAACAGATCTTAATTTCTGTATTTATTATAAAAATCTGTGGCAAGCTATATGCACTGAATATTCTAGCTAATTATGCTATCCTTTACTATCATATGAGCATTTTCATTACACTATTCAGACACTTCTTTCAAGTTGATTTTTTAAACCTAATTTTTTCTGTTTAATAGCAACAACAGACCAGCAGGCAGCCTCATTTGAGATGGAAATGTCTCAAGCTGGTTTCAGTGCTCACTATTCTCAGGTAAGCAAACTGTTTGAAAGTAGTTCTTTTACGAAGTAGATTTTTGTTGTTGATGGTGTGAATTTGTAATAACTATTTCAGAATCCTTTGTACAGACTTGTTTGCTGTTGGAAGTTTTGAAGTCTCCTGTAATACAGTTATTTTTTTGTAGAAACAAGAATCATAGAATGGTTTAAGTTGGAAGGGACCTTAAAGATCATCCAGTTCCAGTCCCCCTGCCCTGGGCAGGGACACCTCCCACCAGACCAGGCTGCTCAAAGCCCCATCCAGCCTGGCCTTGAACACTTCCAGGGATGGGGCATCCACAGCTTCTCTCGGCAACTTGTTCCAGTGTCTCAGCACCCTCACAGCAAAGAATTTCTTCGTAATATCTAATCTAAATCTCCCCTCTTTCTCTTTAAAACCATTACCTCTCCTACTATTGCTATACTCCCTGATAAAAAGTCCCTCTCCATCTTTCCAGTAGGCCCCCTTTAGGTACTGGAAGGCTGCTGTAAGGTCTCCCTGGAGCCTTCTCTTCTCCAGGCTGAACAACCCCAACTCTCTCAGTCTGTCCTCCATAGGAGAGGTGCTCCAGCCCTCTGGTCATCCTCGTAGCACTCCTCTGGACTCGCCTCAACAGGTCCATGTCCTTCTTATGTTGGGGGCCCCAGAGCAGGATGCAGTAGTTCAGGTGGGGTCTCACAAGATCAGAGTAGAAGGGCAGAATCATCTCCCTTGACCTACTGGCCATTCTTCTTGTGATGTAACACAGGACATGGTTGGCTTTCTGGGCTTTGAATGCAAATTGCCAGCTCATGTTGAACTTCTCATCAACCATCATCCCCAAGTCCTTTTCCTCAGGGCTGCTCTCAAGCCATCCTCTGCCCAACCTGTATTTGTGCTTGGGATTGCCATGACCCAGGTGCAGGTCTTTACACTTGTCCTTGTTGAATTTCATGTGGGTAAAGAATAATTATAAGCAATGAAAGCTTAAGAGAATAACTACTTTATTCACATGAACTCTAAACTTAATGCTCCCATAGTGCTTCCTGTCAGTGTAATGGTCTATAATATGTTAAGGAAGACAGAGAAAGACTTTTTACCAGGAGCTGTAGTGACAAGGGCAACTGTTTTAAACTGAAAGAGGGTACGTATATATTGAATATAAGGAAGACTTTTGCAATGAGGGTGGTGAGACACTGGAACAGTTGCCCAGAGAAGCTGTGGATGCCCCATCCCTGGAAGTGTTCAAGACCAGGTTGGATGGGGTTTTGAGCAACCTAATCTAGTGCAAGATGTCCCTGGCCATGGGCAAGGGTGTTGGACTAGGTGATCTTTCAGAGTCTCTTCCAACACAAACCATTCTATGATTCTATGAACTATCGAACAGTTCTCTCTAAATATTAATGTATAAATTGATATTGCATTGTATTGAAGTATTTGAGACCCAAGAGATTGAAATAAGATATACATATAACACAACATATTCTTAGTTCTGGTAACATGTTGAATACCTTAATTCTCAGGGCGGTAAATATTTTTTGAACTGGGATGCAAAAATCCCTGGGATTTGTATTAGCAGGGATACATACTTACTTTACTTTATTTATTTATCCCTGCTTACTTTACTTTATTTATTTATCCCTACATACTTTATTTATTCTTGAAAAATCAAACAAATATCCATTGTGATGATCTTCTCAGTGCATACAAATTAAAATTTAACATGAAATCAAAAGAACTGTTAAGAGTTAAATTTTAAAGATGAGAAATAGTAGTGACACTGGAAAAGAGCGCAATAGGAGAGTAACTGAACTGAACAAACACTGAGCAATCCAAGACAAACTGACATACATGGGAAAACTTTCAACATGGCCTTTTCTACAACTCAGCGTATCACTGGTAAAAAAGAGAATAAAAGACCTGCAATATGATTTAAAATAAACACTTCACTGCAGAATTGTTCTCTATTCATTTTTAGTCTCTGCATTACATTACCCATGGTATTTCTGATGATGCATCAATACCTTAGAAACAAATACGATCCTGATAGGGAGCATGAGGATTAAAAGATTATGCATTTGGTAGAGCATATTTTTGGCGTTCACAAACAACTGATCTCACTTCATCAGGACCTCACTTCAGAAGTGAGTCTTCAGTCCTTGGTGCATTGACAGACTCAGGGTCTCTGGTGTCTGCCGTATCTAGAAGGCTGTGCTCATGCCTTTAGGTAAGAAAGGTCAGCAAACCATTTCTCATTGACCAAATGCTGTTGCACAATATACAAGACTCACAGATACAACAGAGAAAGGTTCAGGTTTCTGAAAGTTTGTCTGGGAAATGCATTTAAGCATTGTATTTTCTAATTAGTTTTGCTAAATGCCTTTTGTCTTTCGGTTTGGCCTGGAATGGTGGGAAGAAGTTATAGGAGCTGTGTTCCATTCTGCTGGTTTTCCTCTTTTCCTGAAAGGCCTTTTTTTTTTTTTTTTTTTTTTTTTACCAGNTTTTTTTTTTTTTTTTTAAGTTGGGTGATTTTTAACAAAAAGTGGGAATCATACTATGATTGTAGGGGCTATACTATAATAGGAAAAGCAGGGCTAAATATGTAAGTGTACAGGCAGCCTTACCCAAATGTGAGCAACCTGATCAATGAACGTCTAAAGATGGTTCACACAGAGAACAGGCTTTTTGTTTTTCTCTGTATAAGGATTGGATCATGCTTGGAGCAGTCGGAGCATATGACTGGAATGGCACAGTGCTCATGGTGAAGGACAGTGGTATTTCAATGCCAACTAATGACACTTTTCGTGACAGGCTTTCAGAAAAAAATGAACCCCTTGCAGCCTATCTAGGTAAGAGAAATAGCCCATCTTACAACATTTTACGACAAATGGTATAAGACCTCTCTCAAGTATCATTCAGAAAGAGATTCTTAGGGAATATTATCTTATATTCTAGGAGCCTGGGAAAATATATAATGTATGGATACGTCTACTGTATGATTTTTTTCTTCTTTTTTAAAAAAATTACTGCTTCCACAACCAAAAATCCAGTCCAAATACTTACAGACCTAAATATATCTAGAACTTCCCCAAGAGAGATGTCTAATCTGTTCAGGCAAGATTTCACATATTCCAGTATTCTTATCAAGTTTTTCTGTGCTTTGATAGTTAAGAAGTTTTATAGAATATTCAGTCTAAATCTTTGCTTAAAATTTAGCTGATTTCTCTCAATTAATGGATAAGAACAACAGTTTATTACCAAAACACACCTCTCTCCTCTAGGTCTTGCTTTCTATGCCTCACGGTTTGGTTTGGTCTGATATCTCTTTTAAGCTATATTTTCACTGATGAAGAGTCAACACTAGAATAACTTCTTTTTTTTTTTCTTTTTTCCCCTAAGTACACTGTTTATCTTCTTTGTAAAATGCTATTAGCTATTTTTATCTCAAATTTGGTAAAGTCGTTTTAAATTTAGGTCCCATCCTGCCTAATACCTGCAATGCTGACACAGTTTTGATCCATTTGCAAATTTTTTAAGTCTTTTTTCATGTAAGTTGTTAAATTGTTGTTAATATTAAACAGACCTAAGTTCAAAATTCACCCAGAATCACATTTGTCAGATTCCATTAGTTTGACAGTAAGAAGGTAACGACTGTTCTTTGGAAGTAGCTTTTCAACCAGCTATTTGCAAATTATTTCATCAGTACCATCACATTCTTACAGTGTATAAGAATGGCAAAGTGAACATGACTCACCAGCCTGTGAACAGGTTTAATAATACAGCAGTGCTCATGACTCTGAGACTGTAGTCCAATACATATACAGCCCTTTTAATTAACTCCACTATTATCTTCTAGCATAAGCAGGGCTAAACATCTAGTTGTAGAATAAGCCTTGAAAAGGCTGTGAATCACATCAAGGATTTCTGATTCATTCTGAATGTACTGCATCTTGACTTCTTTTCTGCTTCCTAGGATATACTGTGAGTTCAGCACTGACACCTGAAGGCGTTCTGTACATAGCAGGACAGCCACGATACAATCACACTGGCCAAGTTATCATTTATAAAATGGAAGGAAGAGAGGTGCGAGTACTTCAGAGGTTAAATGGAGAACAAGTAAGTATGCATTCATTATTAACATATGAGAGAATATGGCATGAGAAACAAATAATTACTTCAAATGAGAACTCTGTATCAGAAGAGCAAATCAAACTGGGATTGTAACAAGTTCACAAGGAAAGTTTAGGTAGATGCTCTGGCATAGTAAGTCATGGAAAGTGGACTCTCCAGTAGTCAGACCCTTGGAAATTTTCTCCTTGAGGATTAAACCTTCACCAGTGTCGAAGTGCTTGTAGCCATCTCTGTACTTGCAATTCTCTCTGCTGAGTGGAAGGGATGTGTCACTGGCAGGAAACAGGCGTGACAAGTAGGATTCTCTGCGAAAACTTCAGCTAGAATAGCATAAAACATTGAATAACTGCTTGCTATATTGAGTGCAGCTCACTGAGAGCTGTTCCTGCAGGAAAAAAACCAACATGTAATCACATAATTAAAGATGGTAGTATAACATGAACATGAGGGTTGAAAGTCCTGCCTACTTGAGTCTCCCCAGGCTGCAGTACCAGCTTCTTTCAGGAGAACTCAGGTTACTGAGTTCAGGTTCAGTACAGGTCACTCAGTTTCACCTATAGCTAATGTCAGCAATTCAGCTAATCAATCTGCCCTTTCAGAGTCAATGAAGGAAAGTAAGCATTTTTAAGGTTTGAGAGATCTGCCTTACTTGAAGCATCTTCTGTGAGATGACTTGCATTTGCATTAGAGGACACTGCCTCTCACGTTGAGTGTAAAGGAACTGCAGGGTGTCTAGAGCAGCTGTGACATGAATGTAATCAGATAAATCCCAGACCCTGCACCCAGTCTATGAATGTATCTATCT
>VXBO01010081.1:37669-65561 GCA_013400135.1 Rhinoptilus africanus
AGGAGCATGTGAGCTAGAAGTCTAGTTTGCATACTGTTCCAATTCCTCCTACTAAAATACAGTAAACCCTCTCACAAATTAGTGTTGTGATAGAGAATATCCATTCACCACAAAACAGTAATGTAATTAGCAACTCTGAGTGTCCAACTGCCCAGATTGTAACTAACGTGCAGACTGAACTGAGATGTATTATAAGCTACCCACATTTAAAATGTTTAGTGACTTCACAGATGTATCATAATCCAAACTAATGATAGATGATGCACAGAATTTTCTTGAATATGCAGTACCTCTCCAAACAGCAGGCCTCAGTTTGACTTCCCACAAGGTGATAGCGCTGCTCTTCATCTTACTGATTCTCTCAGCACAACTAAAAGAGGAAAAAGTTGAGATGACTATTCTGAGGCATTCTTATGAAACTGTGCTGGATATGCTCAGACTATGTGACATGTTTATGATGAGATGAGATACACAAAAACATTAATAGATATTTGTAAGGATTGGCTTGCACATTAAATGCTTTATCATCAGTTGCAAGCTTTCAGATGCTTCTCTAGCAAGGATGGCGTCAGCGTGACTGAAAAATATTTTACCTCAGCATTGTTTGGGGTTTTTTAACCTCCTTAGATATTGAAGTGAATGTCCATAACAGCAATTTTGTTTTCTTTATGTTCTAGGATAAACCTGACTTTCAGGACTCTGTAAAGGTTTTGCTGGAGTTCAATTTTTCTGATCCAGAGAGTGGACCTGTTCTTGATAGCAACCTGCCAAATTCAATATCTGAATATGTAAGTCAGCAAGATTCTGTATTAATAAAGTATTGAAAGTAAAATTCATAGCCCACACAAGAAATGAAAGTATTGTCCACAAATTGGTTAAAGAGGGAGGGTCATTGAGCCTGTCCAGAAGATGTTTCCTCTAAATGAGTCTCTGGGGGTGAAAAGCTTGATTCAATGTATTTGGGAACCAGCCTGGGGTTTTAAAGCTGTCCAGAATTAACTGAAGATAGAAGAGAGCACAAGGAATTGTATTGTCATTTTTTACATAGATAGAGCAGGGGAATGTTAGTCATTTACTTTGATGGTGTTTGGCATCATTCATACTTCCAGTGTTGCTTCTTTTTTTCATCTGTATGAATAACTTAGAAGGGAATGAGTAGAAAGCTTATGTTTCACCTGTGCATCTTATAGGATATTGGCATGTTTAACTGATCAATATTAGGGAAGACTTCTTTGATTTTCAAAGACAAGACCTTATATAAAATTAGATAATGAACTAAAATGCAAGTATTTAATTTTAATAATAAATGTAATAAAATTGAGAATAAAAATACTATTGTTGCAGATTCCTTTCACAAAAGATTGTGGAGCCAAAAATAAATGCATTTCAGATCTTGTTCTGAATGTAAAAGCAAGCATAGCTGGAGACAGGTAACTACACTGGGTTTATTGTATCACTTGATATCTGTACAAAATTTCTATGTAAATTACAAATTCTGTAGTCTATTAAGATAATACTGCAGCATAATTTCCAAATCAGAAACAATATAATCTGGACACTGAAAAAACCTCTTCTTTGTGTTAAAAACAGATTCAAAAGTTAAGGTGTCAAACATTCTTAATTTATTTTACAGCACTTCTCCATTCATTGTAAAGTCACGCAATGATAAGTTCACCATCCAGCTGTCTGTGAAGAACAAAAAAGACAGTGCCTATAATACCAGAGTTTTGGTTCAGTATTCTCCAAATATTATTTTTGCTGGCATTGAGGTACGAATTTTTTACATTATCACATTTTTCATCACCTATATTGCTAGAGAGATCTGAGGAAGCCTGTTAATTAAGCCTGAATTTCACTGTTCTGGTATGATCCCAGGTGATTGGAAGTGATTCCCTGGAAGCGCCATCCTCTCTTATCCCTCTAAAAGAATGTATTTGTTTTGACCTGAATGGACTCTTGCTTAGCCTCCATTAACTACAGACACAAGTTTCACAATGACGCTTAGGCAGTAAGTGCCTGCATCTTAGATGCACGTCAGCACCGTGAATCATCTGTACATCTGTAGAGCCAGAATGCCTCATTATTCCTCAGTACAGCTCCTGAGCATCTAGAATTCTCCTTTTGCATGTACACAGAAAAAGCACTGTCTTGGTAGAGCACCATATGTCAGTGTTCACCTCATCCCTACCTTAAACAGCATTTCCAAAGTAGCTGCTTTCCTGCCTGCCTCAGCAGATATGTTATGAACTCACCTCACTTCAGGTAGGAAACATTAGGAAAAGTTTGTCTTCTATCAGCAGTCCTGATGTTGCCCATTAGGATGTCAGGGAACCATAGCACTGTTGCTGACTCTGTGGCAATAATTTATGGAGAATGACTGTCACATTTATTGCCAAGTTAGGAACACTTTTATGAAATTACATGTAAAAACTGTGTATTTATATACATGTTGATCTGCTAGACCTCATGACTAATTTACATGATATGCATTTTGTATATAATTGCTAATGTTCCAAACACTTTCGTTCGAAGGGAATAACTAATTGATGTAGATGTCCATAGGTGGAAATTGTTTTGCAGGAGTTGTGACTTCCTATTTTTTTCCAGTTCAACTAAGGCTGTGATTCTTATGATGTTTTGATGATGAAAATCAGCAGTGGTATATATGTTCAACAGGACCTTGATGCTTAGTCAAAATTTAAAAAAACTTTGCAGAAGGTCACAATTTCACTTTCTTTTTCCTTTAGGATATACAGAAAGATAGCTGTGAATCTAATCACAACATCACCTGTAAAGTGGGATATCCATTTTTAAAAACTTCAGAAGAGGTAAAAGGTCCCCCTGCATGCAAGTTCTCCTCGCTTGATGTTGTTCTAAGGCCAGGGAGGTCCCTGTCACCTCTGAATTCCTTTTCTCTTGTGTTCACCCCAAAACCTGTCCATTCATGTTTCCCAGGCTAGCCTTGATATGAACTGCACTAAGCCAGGCAGCAAAACATCAGATCTCCAGTCCTTGGGCAGGGAGCTGTGGTATGTGAGGAGGTAATAGATGCACGTTGCAATCCTTGACACTGTCAGGAGGCAAGTGCTACACCTGGTCAAAAGGGTCTGTCTCCAGGTATAGAGGCTATTGGTTAGGATATACTGATAAGACATTAGATACTGTGGCTTTCCACAGGTTACAGCCTGGGACTTAAGTTATTTCATTTGTAAAATACAGTCAGTTGTTTGAAAAGAGAATAAGCTGGCATGTGGAAATGCTAACCTGAATCTTCCAAATCCAGGCAATCAAGACTTCACCTCTGCTCAGTGTGGAATCAGAGGTCTTTCCAGCCAGTCAATTTAAAATCTAGCTCTAGCTTGACCAGCTGCAGTGATAAAGCTGCATCTCCTGCTGGAATAGAGAGGGAGTTTTAGATAAACTAAGCCTTCGAAAATACACATCTAAGTTTCACTTGAACAGTTCTACTATTGAATTGGAAAATATCAGATCACATGCAAATAAGACCAACTGTCTTTCCTGTCAGTTTCTTGCCTGTTCCTCTGTCATATCAGGTCTGTGTTGCAGATGCATAACAGAGGGATCATCAGGAGAGATGTCCTCTTACATTGCCTCCCACATACATGTTCTGGCTTATGCCTTCTACTTGTGGGAATTAAGTCAGCTGTTTCTTTCTTGCAGACAAGTAGGCATACTACCCAATGTAGTGCCTACAATGCTCCATTGCCAGCTCTGCTGGGTTTTTCACATTTGCCTGTCGTGCTTTAGTTGTTACTTTGCCTGTAGCAATAGATCCCTAAATTTAGAAATTTCATACTCTCCTTTGCATTCAGAGATCAATTAATCTCTGATTCACTGATAAGCATTCCTAATACATCCCTTTTTAAAGCCTCTTCCTAGCTCTTTTTTTTTCTTTTTTAATTATGAAGAAATGCCTAAGACAACTTCCTCTGTGTCACTTAGTAATAAAAATCTGTACACATTATAGGAAAAAATAAAAGTCTGAACTGAAAAATATTTTGCTTCATATAAAATTACCCTTAAGTGTCAAGATATAAAGAGGGACATGTTTGGAACAATGTTTCCAAACTCCATGTAGTCCCAAATTGTGGTAGATTTGCCCTAGTTATAATGAGTAGGGAATTTTTGTGAGACTTACTAGTCATTCATTTACACTGTAAACATTTCTGCTCCATATTCTATGTGTTTTACTATATATTAAGTGAGATTCCAGCAGCCTTCTATAGATAGCTCATCTCCACTGTAATTTCCAGTCTTTGAAGCTTTTTTCTTCCTTATAAAAGAAAAGAAATAGCTTTGCTAAATTGTTTGCAAGACCAGTTGGTTTCTATTAAGAAATATTTAGCTATATATTTCTAATATACCATATAATAAGTTTTACTGAAGCTTCTTGAAGTTCTGGAAATTTGAGGCTTCTCTTTAATAAGTGGTAGATATTAGATTTTCTTGGTCAGGACTAATTAAAAAAAATTGATTTAGTTCATAGAAAAGTGTTAAAATGTGAATGATAGATAGTCCGTAGATAAAAGTAGCAAAAAATTGCTCATTTTTCATCAGATCAAACCTTATTATCGTGCCTTTCTTTCTTTCTTTTTCTTTTTTTCCCTTTTAAAATGTGTAATGTGTTTCCCTAAACAGATTTCCTTCAAAATATCATTCCAATTCAACGCATCGTATCTCCTGGAAAATGCTACTGTTCATGTATATGCAACAAGGTTAGTTACAATCATTACTTGTTTACCTTCTGATTTGGGTGGGTTTTTTTTCTTAGAAAGCTCTACAGATTTATGCTTTGTAGTGAAACAAGGATGACTTTTCTGAAGTCAGTTATTGTTAAACAATCTGTAGAGCTGGCAGCTTTAGAGATGTACTTAGTCCAGCAGTGGACTGAGTGGACTAAATAAATAGCTGTTTGTCCCTAGAACCTGAGAGTCACAAATGAGTCATAATTTCCAGTAGTTTTACCTTCAGAAAAGGTTTATTCTCTTACAAAATTACTGCATACTTCAGCATGAATCACATACTAAACAAAAAAGTCTGACTTACAAAGAGGAAGAGTGTTGCAGAAGTTGTCTGTGATAATGGAATGCACTTGCCCTTAGTGTTTGCTGTCCCTGCAAAATCCAGGGATGATGTGCGAGTAGTGGTCCTTACTTGCTCCATTTTCATTCAGCCAACTGCAGTTTGTAATTTTAACAAAGATGTGTTTCTGAGCATCTGGTGCAGGACTTAAATATTTAGTTACTGCAAATAGTCTTTTGAATTTATTTTTAGGAGACAGTAATTAACTAGAAATGAGTAGTGTTGTTTCATACCCAGAGCTGTAGTTATTTCAGTTTTTTCAGAACCCTTCCCATTAGTAGTCGTATTGCATCTGCACAGTCTGATCTGAGTGGTATATGTTGTTTCGTTTTAGTGACAGTGAAGAACCACCTGAGACCTTGAGGGACAACAGAGGACATGTTACAATTCCAGTAAAATATGAAGTAGGATTAATATTTGTAAGGTATTTGTGCTTCTCTGTACTTTTATTGGCTACCACGGTACATAACAGGTGTTCAAAGAGAATATAGTGTGGTTTTCTTGCTGAACTGTGCTCAGTATCTACAGATAACAGCTTCCTGGCTTATGAACAGGAAGCACAGGCTTGATGGAAAAGAGCTGTTTGTGTGCAGGCAGGATGCAGGAACAACCACAAAACCACGGATGAAAGGCAAAGAGCAAATTTAATCTTGATACCTTGCAGGTCGGGGAATCTCCAAAGCAACACCCAGGCAGAGGCATGCAAGGCTCTATGGAGCAAGAAAGAGTCCTTGTTAGCAAGACAGTGAGAGAGCAAGATCTCAGACTTGCTGTTCTTGCCTGTATTTCAAGGATTCAGGCAGGCATAGTTTCTCACTGTGCTTTGCTCTTCTTCAACAGCAGGGCAGGAATCTCAGGCACGTTTGATAAGGTGCCCCTGAGTCCACCAAACAGGCCTACTTTATCTAAGTGCGGATGTTCTACTTGTTGAGCACATAAGACTGAGCAATTAGTGTGATATATGTGTTTTCCAGCACCCCATGTGCGAGTCGCTTGAGCGTGTTTCCAGTCCTGCTCGCGGATCTTACGTTACTTTCCCACACAGTTACACAAAATAATGGAGCAGTTACTGCCCCTATCTTGCCGTTATCTCCATTTTATCTATTTAAATTTGATCTGCAGTTTGCAAGTACAACAGCAGCTTTTGTAGATTCCTGTACTTTGCTCTGTTCATTCAAAGGTGTTTCAGGTGCATAAGAAAGCAAATAATTCCAGCTTCCCGATGGCCATGAGTTTGTATCACTATTATATTGCATGGTATGGTGTTGGACTTCCAGCTTCAAAAATTAGCCTTAATTTTAGATTCTCAGGGCTCATTTTTATTAGTTCAGACACAAATTTTAATGCAAGTATTGTAGTACACTTTATTTTCAGAAATAGCTAAAATGCAGTTAAATTCCATCCCTGAAAAATATTACAAATATTGTCAGTAGCCTATATTATATGGTGTGCAGGGGTGAATAATTAAGTCAAATTCATTTTGGATGCATTTCATGGTTCAAATCCAGCCTTTGTCCCATAAGGAGTAACGCTGAATTTCAAACACACTGGTTTTGTTCTCTTTTTACTTGGTTCTGTCTTTTATAGAACTCTGCCTGTTTTACAAGGCAATACTCAGGGCAAGGGACTGCACAGCTGGAATAAGAACAGCAAAATCAGGCCCTGATGTATTATTTTGGGGAACAACATTTGCTCATTTTGTAGTTTTATCTGACCAAAACATTTTAAATGTACCTAATAAAAAGTGAGTACTACTTAGAAAATGACTGAGTTGAACTTCAGTGGAAAGAGCAGTAGTGTCAGACTAGTCCTGGAAGATTCATGAAATCATGAAAAGACCTATATTATTAATTGCTACAGTTTTTATAAGTTTGTGTGCTTATTGGGGTTATTTACTGTGTATTTTTTTTAACCCACAGTGTTTTCAAAGAGCACCATGTTATAATTGCAGCAAATGATACTGTCCCTACTGCTATTAACACAACAGAGCAGATTGGGGATGAAGTTACTCTACATTATAGGGTAAGAAACAATTACAACTGTATGACATAGGTACTGGCTTAATCTTGTTTTTTTCATTTGGTTTGAATCACTTAATGTGGTAGCCTATTACTTAAATAGCAGCTGTGCAATATGTTAAACCTTCTACATGGGTATTTTGTGTTTAACACCTTTTTTTTTTTCTTGCTTGCTTTGGAATAAGGTGAGTAAGAAGTTTTCAGAGTAGTTCACCCCTGTGGAGTAGATCTGGTGGGGTTTAGAGCTGCCGCCTTCAACAGGGTAAAGAAAGCATGCCCTGGTAAATGAGAACTTGACCTACATTCATTGCAGTTTAGAAAAGGTTATTTCCAAAATCCAGTCAGCTTTGAAAGAGGCAAATGCCATGCTCCAAGAATGTAGTCTTCCTAACGGAATGAATACTGCAAACTAAAATCATGTAGAAAAGATATTGAATGGACTAGAATCCCAGACTCAAGTTGCAGTAGGTCTGAATTTAGTTCTCTTGATCCCAGTGTCAAATCCAAAGCTGAACAATGGTCCCATACAAAAGTGATAAAAGTCTCTGAGTCAACTTCTGTCTGTAAAAAGGTGGACCATGGGAAAGTTCTCACTTTAACTAAATAGCAATGGCAAAGGTGTTATTTTTTTCTATTTTTAGCCCAACTACAGTGTTTTACTCAGCTACATCTTCTAGTCTAAAAGTTAAAATACAGAATATTGAAGGTTTTTGTCTGTTTAAGACATTATTCATCTATTTTCAAAACCTTTGCTTTCTGAGTGTAAAAGCTGGTGGAGTGCAGAGCATACCATTTATGATATTGTAAGCAAAACTCACCTCTGCAAGCAGCTTATTACAAACGACTAGTCAGAAGAACAAAAGTTAAACAGGTTCTTGAGTCTTTATTAAACTCGTTCACTGAAGATAGAGGATCGTCAGTTCTCATGCCAGTAATTCCTCGTAGGCATTTTCTCCATCCTCAGCCACAGCAGGCCTCTTCAGAAGGAGCAGCAGCTTACCCAGATATGCCCTGTGATCTTCCCAGGGAAAACAGGGGACAGGCGCTGGTGAGCAGGAGGGCTGTTGCCTAAGCACACCTGAGGAGGAACCAGCATGAGCTACCCCTGGTACAGAGTCTCCTCTCCCATGTTACAGCATTTTGGGGGGGCTTTTTTAAAATTGACATGAAATTATGTTAGATAGAAGTCACAGATAAGAGGTTGCAGTAAGCAAGATAACAATACCAAAGTCCACAGAAGAATGTGTCTCCTAATTCACAACAGGCTGTTCTTAGGGAAAAAAGTAAGAGTTCATCACACCACTTTTTGCATACTGACTTTAGAAAACTTTAAAAAAAACCACCAAAGAAGTAAAGAAAAACACAGGAAAGGAAAAAACTCACAATCAAATAACAACAAAATAAGGAAAGTACTAATAAAAATATTTTTCTTTTTTCTATAGATTGAAAAAGGTGAACACTTTCCAATGCCAAACCTCACACTGCAGATCTTATATCCCAATGTAACAGCAGCCAAGAACACTCTTCTCTACCTTACTGCATTGTCGCATTCGCAAGTAAGCCAGGAACTATTATTTTTATGATTAATTTAAATGTGAAGATTTTGTTGTAAAGAACTGTAAAATGCAAACATTATGCCTTGCTTCAAGGTAGATACTGCTTCCAGTCTAAAACACAAGATGCTGATGTTTTAAGAGTAGGTACAGATATGCATAAGAAGACAGAGAGATAAATTTTCTTAAAAGGAAACGAACAAACTTGAACTGGTGTTGAACGATAACTGGATTATAACAAGGTTAACTTGATGTATTGCCAAGTGATGAGAGGCCCAAACTGAGATATGCGTGACGGGAGTTTCTTTCTTAGTTTTGCCTACTAAGCCTCAAATTATCTCTGTTGTCAGCAGCACTTATAGCAAATGCTCTGGTCCTGCTGTGTACATCTATAGCTCAATCTGCTGTTTAGTTCTCTTATTTCTGTTGCTGCTATTAGCCTTCCTGCATATCTGCTCCCCAGCACTAGCAGTCCTCTGGCTTCTTCCTTCTCAGGGGCACTGGGACATCTTGAAGGGGATGGTAGGTCATGTCTTTGAAATGTTTTTCATCGGAGCCCTCATTTGAGTTTTTCCATTTCACTCCTCCAGAGCAGCTGGAGAAGATCACAATTCCAGCAAGTCCCATGATTCCAGAACTGTAGATATTAAAATTAGAGCTGTATCAGTAACTGGATGCCTGAAGAACACAAATATTGCTAAGTGGTGACATAAACCTCTTTTTTTTTTTTTTAATCTTTCCCTCAGAGACACACATAGATTGGCACCTCTACCCAAAAATTTCACTTAGTTTTGAGGTGTTGGACCATTGAAAAATAAACCAAATGGTCTAAATTAAAGTTCAAGATTCACTTTAAAAAAAATAAATAAATCCAAAACTCAAAAAATATTTCNCCTCCCTCCACCTGCTGGGCACACTCTTCTTGATGCACCCCAGGATGCCATTGGCCTTCTTGGCCACAAGGGCACATTGCTGGCTCATGTTATTTCATATTTCATTATATTTCATATATAATTTCATATTTAGAATACAAAGAAACTGTGTCTGTTCCTAAATTCCTTCCCTCATTATTTGCATTCCTAGGCAATCACTACATTTGACCCAAGTTTGCACACAAACTCAACAAATCTGTGTTTCTTCTGTGGTATAATTCACCAACTGCAAGCTACACCCCCGTGATAGTAGTGTGCCAAAGTGCACTGCAGGGTCTTTGCAATCCTCGTCATGATAGAAATCTGAAAGTGACTGATAAAAAATTCAACTTTCACCTGCACTGAAGACACCCACAGAGATTTCCCAGCTGCCTTTGAAGGAGCCATGGAGGTCCAGCAATGCTCCAGAGCAGACTTCCCCTTCTTGGGTACTTCAGCAGAGGTTCCTGAATCCTGCACTTAACCTGCCTGTCTGCTTGCTAAGGCAGAACCTCTGTGGATCCTCGTGCAAAAGCTGTTTAGGTCCTTTAATAGCCAACTCTTGCTGTTTCACATCGTGGTGATCTTGCTGGAAGCTCTTGTTTGCTACTACAGATGTTTAGGTTGCTAGATAAAGTTCAGGTTTAATTATTTCATAAAAAGCTCATTTTCTTCTTGAATAATGGTATTTCAATACCTACACCATGTGAATTTCCTGTCTGCACTCTTGCAATATGCAGTTTACTGCATTTAGTGGTTAGTAAATATTATTGCTATTAAATGTCCAATATTATTAATGTTGGCTTGTTTCCAGAGCATTTTTTTTGTAGTAGAATGCATACTCAGACAATAAAAATATTATTTGTATTTGTGCTAGCAGAATGCCATCTGCCAAACTAGTTACCCTGTAGATCCCTTAAAGATCGGCGCTGGGAAACCATTTGTGTTGCCAAAAATAAAAGAACCTACGAAAGATACAATTATGGTAAGCCTGGATATAGTATATATATATTCATGACAGATATTATATTTATGTGCAATAAATATGTAAAAGCTTCTTTTAAACTGTATCCTGTGGAAACTCACTTTGTCTAAATAGCCTGAAAAGTCATCTTTGTGTAGACTAGCGGTAGTTTTTATTTAACTACAAAACTGTATGTGGAACTGAATTTGGGGTGGATGGGGTTTTTTTAATTTAGCAAATATGTAAAAAGCAGTATCACATTTGACAGCTGAATAAATCTCCACCTTCTATGTCTCCATTTAATTAATAAATAGTAATATTTTAAAAGCTTCTCATCTCCCTTGAAATTTTTTTAGAAAACTAGCTGAAAATACTTTCAAGTGCTAGCACTCTGATCTGAGAGATTTTCCATGCAATTGGTAGAAATGTAATTGGTGATCCCATTTGGAAAGGATTAGCCTTTCACTTTTAGATGGAAGAGTTGCAAAGTGATTTTGCTGCCACTTTATGTTGCCATGTCAGGGGGAAATCCATCATGCTGTCTCCTCAGTATAGAGGCACAAGTTAAGTTTCTGGTGCAAATGAAACCATGCCATGAGAAGAGTATTTTGCCATGCTTATCATAGTCCTTCACAGAAGTGATAAAGCTCTAGGCTGAGCAAATATTTCCAAAGTTTTGGACATAATTCTGCTGCCGTCACAGCTAGTAAGTGATACTGAGAAGTAAAGATACTTAAACTTGTATACAAACATCCTGCCCCGCTTGAAAGATTCAAGTGTCCCACAATTTGAAAGGTTCAAAAAACACTGCAGAGAAATCATAACTGTGTTGGCAGAAAAACACTTGCTGTTACAGGCTGTGCCTCCTTTAGGAACTCTGCTGGTGCCTTTTGCTGCATACCTACGGTAACAGAGCTTCCTCAAGGCTAAGCAAGCCTGCCAAAACTGAGTGATAATAATAATAATATCTCAACTTATTTTATTTACTGCAGTGTCATTTTTACATAAAAAGCACCAGTAATTATTATCAGTTTAGTACTGGTGTTACAGCAAGAGTATGTTCAGTATATATAGTAGTTTGCATGGTTTTACTTTAGTAATGTGAAAAGTCTCTTCCTATTAATTCATGCTGGTGCCTTTTAAACAGGACTGTGATACATACAGCTGTGCATCTATTAATTGTGCCCTGGTCCCATCTGACATATATCAAGTCAATGTTTCATTAAGAGTATGGAAACCTACCATCATAAAAGTAAGTCATCCTCATTTGTATTCAGAATACTCTTGGGTTTGAGAAACTTAAGCCAATGTTTCTAATGTCTATTAAAATTATACCTTTCATTTTCTTAAGTCTCCACAGTCCCCTGGTGTTTGATATAGTTTCTCTTGCTATTTTAAAATTTCCTCAAAACTAAGTTACATGCATGTTATTATCCTTAAAGTAAGTACTTAGAACTTAGCAGAAATTTCAAAATATGGTAAGAATACACCTTTCACTTATTCTGTATTGATGGTCATTTTTTAAAAATAGCTAATTATGCATCCACAAATTCTAATTCAGCAAGTGTAAGGAGGGGTAGAGACAAGCGTGTAATTTTTAAGTAAGCTTTAATCTGGACAGACTTCTCAAGTCTAGAACGGACTTCTTGATTAAAAAGCAGAGAGGAGAGAGTCCACCTCAGAGCACAGCTCAGTATTGTCTGATGGCAACAATGACCAGGCTATGGTCCACTCTCCTCAGTTGATAAATTTCTGATACTGAGTTCCTGTTTTGCACCTTTTTTTTTTCTCTAGAAAATAGCAGGAAAGGAGGGGAGATACAGTAGAATTTTAGAAAGTCCAAATCTGTCTCTGTGCCTAAAGTAGTATTCCAGGATTACTAGCATTTCTTTGAAACCTCTGCTCTCTACTCTTTCAAAGGTGTATTGCTGTCTTGTAAAAAGTGATGTGTGTGCTGAAGGTGACACACATGAGCAGCTTCACTGACTTTTATATTTTTCAGCATCTCCCAAAACTTTAGCATTAAGTTTTGTTTTCACCCTTCTCATTTCTACAAAGCTTTCTACTTCAAAATTCTTAATTATAAATCATAGCCATTTCTTTCTTCTTCCAGGCAAGTATTCATAGCTTAACCCTTGTTGTTAAAGCATTACTTAGGAGTGAGAACTCATCACTGATTTTGAGAAATGACCATCAAAAACTGGAGGTAAGAACATGATAATTCATGGGTTTACTCTTCGTAGGATTTCTTGTGCCTCTGAATCATTTATTTGCACTCATTACTAGTGAACTGATTGTTACCTGTTGTAATGTATTATCCTACTCTAAATAAAAATAAATTTCATATTTGAGTAGAAATGTCAGAATTAGTCAGATGATGATACCAAAATCTCATTCCCCCCCAATGAACCTAGGTGAGAAAAGGTACTGTCTGAAGTATTTCTGCCTGCTGCAGTATAAGTGCTTTCTGCTTCTATGTAAATTAAAAGCATAATTAGCATTCTTTTAATGAATCAATAGTATTTTTTAAATGGTCCTGGATCATTTAGAAGTGATCTTACTCTGTACATTGTATTTTATTTATTATTTCTTTCCACTTCATTGCCCAAGATATATATTTTAAACAGGATCTTTTATTTTTCAGAAGTTCTGTGTCATTTTCTTAGACAAGAAACTATGTGACATTAAAGTAGGGGTGTCAGGTATAAAGAGAAATTTCTTTAATTTTTTTTTGAGTTGTTGTTTATCCTTTAATACTCTTTATTACAATACATTCATAGTGTTTAATGCATTGCTTTTCTGTGATAACTTCTACATGCTGAGGATTATTTACTACAATGTACAGCAAAAGTCTTATTATGTGTTATTATTGTTAATACCGCCGAAATTTAAAGCAAAGCAATATTCAGTGTGAACTACATCTTCATTGCAAAATATCACAGGTCAACTGTTAGCTGGTATTCTCTATCCATGCAATTCTTTTAAGTGATAAATTCAGATTCAATCCGGGAGTGAAAACGCAGCTGAGAGGGTTGCAGATAATGAGACCTGCCTTTACAAACCAAGGAATTTCAGAATTAACTTTTTTTAAGACATAATGCCAAATTGAATGTTTGGTGTTCAGCTATTCAGTGCTTTTTTGAACTATAAGGTTGTGTCTCTAATAAATTCTTAAGTTAAAATAATTCAAACTCCTATATAGTCACATTTATTTAAATGTGAATATTCCTTATTTTAGTTTAGTTTACAACAGATATGACTGGTTTAAAATAAAATTAGTATTTACACTTATTTCTTGTAACTGCTTTAGAAACCATCTTTAAGGGAGGCAGGCACTGAGTGATGATGAACACACTAAAGCAACTCCCTAACATACACTTCAGCTACTCGTGGGTTTGGTCCTGTAGCCAGTGACTACTGACTAACAGCAGGGCCAACCCTCACAAAATTAATGCACTTGCAAAGTGCAAGATATTATGTAAATATAGGGTTTCATGTTGGAGATTATTTTCTCAATTCCCCCCTACAAATTCCTATACTTAAAATGAAGTGGTACCCTGGAAAATCACTGCACACTTATAAAAGTCATGCTGCTCTGCTGATATTTTAAAAAGACAAGTTACTTATTGCTTACATTCTGAACACTTTGTAGACCATGATTAAGATTTCCAAAGAACTGCCACCGGGTACTGTTCCCCTATGGGTTATCCTCCTGAGTATCTTCGCTGGACTCTTGATTCTTGCACTGCTTATATTTGCTTTGTGGAAGGTAAGCTGCACAATCTTGTTGTCATGAAACTAAACAAATACGTTTAAATTCTCTGCCGTATCTCTCTCATAACTAGACCCTTGCAGACACTAATATTATCTAATACGTGGAGTGAAATCTTGTAGAAATGACAAAATAACTAATAACACTACATTTTTCTGATGTGTAACGTGCAATGCTAACGAACTGACACATGTATTGCCAGTATGTTAGGAAAAGAAAGCTAGAAAGAGATTTTTGTACAACTAAGGGGTTTATTAAGGGAGTTTTTTATTAGCTTTGACAGTGGCCTTTGATAACCAGGTTTTCTCGTTGTGCAGATGCTAGGCCTGTAGTGTAAGTATTGCCACAAGTGGGCACTCTTCTCTAAGCTAAATATTTAGTTCATGCTTGCGTTAGAAGGTTACAGTTTATAAATTTCAACATGCATGATCTCTTGAAAACTTTGACAAGTACAGAATGAAGCATTATTTATTCAGTTGAGTACCAAATATTATTAAGTGTTTTAACCTTTGACACTATGCGAGCATAACAATGAGACAGCAATCGCCGACTATATATTAACTGCACTTCCTTTGTCTGCTGTCATGACATGTCTCTTTAGTTTTTCCGTTCCAGGAAAAACAGTGTTGTACTTCAGTGATAAAATAGTAAATGACTTTTTACTTTACCAAAAGTATTAAAATAGAAGTAAGAACCAGCACATGAATGCCATCAACACAGGTTTTATGCTTTGAGCAGTTCTTAGTCACTTCTTTCTTTTCTGCAGGCTGGGTTTTTCAAGAGACCACTAAAGAAGAAAATGGAAAAATGAAGAAAAAAGAATGAGAAATTTTTGCTCAGGTCTGCCTCAAAAATGTTACTGTAAAATTATAAACTTAGATGCAGTGGTCACAGTGTTTTCTAAACTCTAGTGCATTAAAAAAAAAAAAAACAAAAAAACAAAAAAACAAAAACCAAACAAGAAGCAGAACACCAAGAAGCAAATCAAGCACACGTGCAAAGGAATGATGCAAAGGAAGAATAAACAGCCTTATGGCATTTTATGATACTCAAGGATATACTTTTCAAGTGTTACTCATTTTTGGAGAGTAACTGAGTTCAAAGATTCTAACCTCTTTTAATATGGAAAATGCATAATCATATTTTTATATAGCAATGTATGTAGAATCACTTTTCATTCCAAATTATGCAACACGTCAGCTTGTATGTAGCAATCCAGTCTTTTTTTATCACCTTATGATTTTCAAAAGCAAACAGCGTAATTTTAAAAATTTCCTCATGTCAGTTCTGTGAAAGCAGACTGCCAGTTCAAAAAGCAGAACACCCAAACTTTGCGAATACACCGAATAGTGTATGGTAACTGATGTAATGACAATTTGGAAGATAGAGCACCTGAATATTGAAATACTTTGGACTTCTCTTTCTGCTTGTTTTAGCGTGTCCAGATGAATGCAGGATACCCCAAGAAACAGATTTCTATGGTCAACCAGACCATAAAAGAATGACCCATTAACTTACATAACTTTTTGAACTCGAAACAGGTTTTTGGCAGGCCTGAAAATCTATACACAAAACATTCAAAACCATCTGATTGCACACTGTACTCAAATAAGCAGGGACACAATTGTATCTGCAAATGGAAATGTCCATATTTATGCAGAAAATGTTTAGAGGTACCCTGAAAGTTTGACTCTTACTGTATATCTTGGAGTAGCCAGGAGGGTGCTTCATAAGCTGTCACTGTAAATTTATTGTGTAGCTATTTAATCCAGTGAGTTTAAAGTGTACAAAATTATAATTAACAAAAGAAAACAGATAGGAAATTCAGCACTGGCAAGCTTCTACTAGTATTACAAGTCACGTATCATCTTTGTTACTTAAGAGTTTAAGAAGTGATGAAGAATTTGCATACTAAATAAGCACTTAACAAATGATGTTTATTTTGTGACAAAGATTAAAATTTTATATGAGAATACACTGAAATGTAGATAGCAAAAGATTTCCTTAAGAATATTTTTTCTTTCTATTTAGACTATCCAGTTTCCTTGTTTCTTTCACGCACTTGTCTTCCTTCCACAAGGATCTCTCCCTGCGGCTCTTGGGCTGTGCCTTGTCCTTGAGAGCTTCCTATGTTATTTGCAGCCACACAAAATTAACAGTAAAAAATGCAGGCGTGCTGGCAAAGTGCAATGTTACCTCAGCGTGAGACAACTCGGTTTTGATTGTCAAAAGATCAGAAAACATTGAGGAACATACTAAGTTCTATAAGACACACTTCTTTGCAGAAAAGCTTTGCCTTGCCAAGGAAGCCAGGAAAAATTGTTCTTCCTCTTGGTACAAGTGCCACTGAAATTAAAAAAAAAAAAAAATCACTGCAGTTCGCCAAAAGGTTTTAACTTAGCACTGATTTTACAGTAATAGCTTAAATAGCAGTAATATATTTTATAAAGACTTTTTTTTTCTTTAAGAAGAGACCGTAGATTGAGTTGAACACTCTGGCAAGTACAACTCTGGAAGTGTGCCAGAAGGTGCTTTATTGTTTGAAAGATGCCGTCACTCTTATGTCCCTTCAATTTAGGTCCTAAATTAGAGAGAGTAGTCATTGGGAAAGGCTTGGACTTATGTGAACGCAGCAAGTAGGATTAAGTTTGAAAGCGTTTGCAGTTTCTCCTCGAGCCTGTGGGAAAGGTGGTTATTTCACAAGAGGAGCCTGCCAAAGGTGGTGGTGTGACTCAGAGGAGAGGGCAGAGCCCTGCGTGGGAACGCGGTGGGTGGCTGCGCTTCGCGGAGCCTGGCAGAGCCACCCAGCCGCCGGGCTGCCTTTCCGTCCCCCTCTGCACGCCTTGAAGCGCACCCTGCCTGAAGGGCTACAAGGTGAGTTGCCCTGATCCTGAGCACAGACGGAGGACAGGCATGGAAGCAAAGAAATGACATGGAGGAGTTGTGTGGTGAGAATTCCCTGCTTCATTCACTGTGTGAGTTAAATAGTCCTCGAAGGAAGGCAAAATCCATTTGGTGAACGGTGATGATAATATTCACAGAGGTGTTTTCAGTCCCATGTGAGATGCAGGTCTTATTTTAAGAAATTGTACGGTTTTGCCAATTTGTTTGAAAGATTTAAATGGCACTTGTCACTGTAGCATCCAAATGTTTCAGAATTGTAAATTTTTTTTTCCTTATAGTATCTCTGTAAAGGCATAAGAGTGCTGTTATCCTGTTATGGTTTTGTAAAGGAACAGAATTATGAAGGAATTGTGACTCACCCATGCACACACAGAAAGTCTGTGGTAGCAGAGGAAATACTTATATTTATTATTATTGTTCAGCCAGTTTGTTAACGATGAGGTAGTTTTTCCTGGCTTCATAAAATTACTCACAAATTGTGCAAGCCACACATCATTTTTATGCAGCATACTTTTATTTTGTTCAAGTGTTTCACTTTTTAGTTAAGATAAGCTGTTAACCAGAGCATTTTACTTTTCTGATGAAATTTCATGTCTTATTTTAAAGCATCCGCCTAACTGAAAAGATATAAGTCAATAGAACAGTCTATTTCCCTAGATACATAAGTATTTTATCAATGCAAAGTATGTTTGAGATCAGTGTTCCTTTCTTTTAGACTTGCTTTGCACTGTAAAAACAGTAATAAGCTGCATATAAACACACTGCTTTTATCTTTGTCATTATGCTTTGTCTCTTTTCACATTTGTTCTATTATCAGATTTTCAATTATAGTATCTATTTAAAATATAACTATATAAAGGGGATAGCACTATAGCACATTATTCTTACACAGGATAAATTGGTAAAATCATTATTTTTATCCATAAAACCCTTTCCACACAGTATTGCAAGAGCAGTGTTTTGCTGCTTTTCACTATATACAACAGAAAAGCGTCCTGAAAGCAATATTGCAAACACCAGGAACATCTCACCAAGATTTGGCAAGCACAAAAGATATCAGAACAGCATGTAATCTATTTTGTTAACACGATTCTAATAATGAACACACTAAACATTTTTTCATTTGAATAAAAGCCTGTAAAAAAACCTAATAATAATCTCAGTGTATAACCAGAACTTAGGCAACAGATGGATTCTAGCCCAGCTCAGTTTCAAACTTCATCACTGAGGCAGCTAACCTTGGAGGGGATGGACAAGCGACATTTCTATAGCATAGAACTTCCCTGGAAAGATGCAAGAGCTCTAAACCATCACTCCTGCTTCATTTTGAGGCTGGTCCAGGGGTTGTTGGTCCTGTCTGTAGTTTTAGAAGGCTCAGAAAACAGCAGTTACATTAGAGCAATCTCCTGGGCTGCCTCTTGTGCTTGTCCGGTGTCATCCTAGGTCTGTGTTAGGAGACCTTGCGCAACCCACGATCCTGCCCCCTTACCTAAGCCCTTTAGTACACATCCTGTGCTGAGTCATCTTGAGCATGGCATTCCTCTTCTGCAGAGCTTGACTCAGGGGAATCCACCTTCCACTGGAGCCAAGGGTTTTCATCTCACTTGGCACTGAGAGGCTGGTGTTAGGGTCACACTCATCTAATGAATTCCACATCGTCTAATTGTTTTCATGTCGTGAATTAACAACTGTGTAGGTGATGATCCTGATAAAAAAAAATAAAAGCAGAGCAAAAGAATCAACAGTGTATCATTGCTAATTATACCACTTAACAGGAATAAGAGGGAATTTGCATCCTTTGTAAGAAAAACACAAGATTCTGCACAGCATTTTATGTTTTGTGTAAAATTATTCCATGTGATTTATTGATTAAAAAAAAAAATTTTAAGAGTCTAACAAGCCTCCTTTGTAGTTTGTTTGCTTTGCATTCATATGAGAATAACACCAAGGCATCTCAGTACCTAAAACCAAATCCACCTAGCTGTCAATAGAAAGCTATTGTGGAAATAAGCGTTCTTGCACAGCGTAACATCAAGGAAAGCTCAAATGTAGTCAAGTTGTCAGAAATACATTGCCGCTAATTGTATGGAGTCTCTACCTACAGCTACATTTGAAAGTTTTCCAGAGGACCATATGACTTCCTGACACAGATTTGTTCTTATAACATTACATGCATAAAAATTGAAGACACGTTCATTCATCTGACCATTCTTCCTATCCAGTGATTCTTCTGTACAAATTATTCCTGTGACCCAAAGTCCATTATTTTGCATAGTTGTAAATGTTTCACATCATCTTCCCTAAAGTTTAGTAAACGTTTGTATCAAAACTTCCTAGAAGACACCTTTAGATTACACCTTTATATCACAGCTAGCTTTAAGAAAACATTACAAACCATGTAATTACTTAACTCTTATCTCATCAGAGACTACTTTGATGGTGAATCACAGTTCTCTCATAGCAACATCCTGTCCAGTCATAGGGGACCGGGGAGTGCTTACCAAATATCCTACTCTGTATATATCTGATCATTACACTTGCTGGACATTTTCCATGGGCGTATTTCAATGAAAATTGGAAAAGAAGAAAAAAAAGTCACCTCTTTTTTTCTTTGTTTGTTTTACATTGTTTTTCAGTGGAATTAAAAAAAGAATTAGCATCACTTTCTCACAACAAGAAGTGTAATATTATGCATCATTTGCACAAAACTGGATTGTAACTCATTGCATTTAGCAGAAGCAGCCCTAAGGCTTCACAGTTCAAAGGCAGTAGTAGTTCATGCAGTGGATGTGCTTTGAGCCGTCTAAGAATGAAGAATGTTAAAGATTAAGGCACTGATGAAGTTTTAGTAACAACTGGCTGATTCCACAGTTTAGAGAGCACAACTGGATTCTGTTTAAAGAAGTGTACGATAAATTGAACTATCCTCAATGCAATTATGTTTTAATTACAAAGACTGAGGGCTGACACCCCAGAGATACTGGACTTTGCTCATTCAAACAAAAGGGTGAGTAAGCCCCTCAGGCAGCTTTTTCTGCTGACTCTAGTACAGTGGAGCATAGGGGTCCTTTATTGCTTTTGCCCTCTTGTGCACTTACCCTTCTGCCCTTCTCCTTTTCTCAGTGTTGTAAGTCTTCTCAGAAAGGACAGACATTCCTCAAGGGCTCACTGAATGTTGCACCTCCCAGGGATTTTCAAAGAAATGGGAGAGGGAGAAGTATACAAAGTGGATTGCACGTTTACATCTAGTGAGCCAGTTGCCTTGGTATACTTTGTCCATCCCCTTCACATATTCTCTGTTCACTTTCAGCAGTGGACACGGTGAAATCCTGCTTCCCAGTTATTGTTCAGCTTGATTTGGAACTGCAAGTTAATATTTATTGGAAGGCTTCACGTATCTGGTTCAGTGGACATACGGTCCTTAATTCATATTAAGGGTGCCTTTATTCTTCCTCCTTGGATAAAGGGATAGGATATCTATCTCTCTCTCTCTCGTGAAAGTTTCTTCATGTTGTCTTCCATTACAGAGCTTTTTCATCTTACCAGAGAGGATAAGATGAAAAACAGAGGAGGTTCTCAGCTTTCCCTAGAAAGCATTTGAAGTTTTGCAATTTTGGGACAGTAGATACAGTCTGGGAAAAATAATACATTTTCTTTCCTTTGGGGGAATTGCAGACACAAATCTGGCTGTGTATTCTCATCTTGTGTCTAAATAAATAGCCATCAGTAGCTCACTTTCTTGTTTGCCAGCTCATAAAATCTCACTGACAAGAGCCTATTACTCTGGCTTCAGCCATTTTGCACTATGCCACAACAGATGCTATTACATCTCAAAACCTCTACGGTTCTGCCGAAACTTCCAACTACCCTGTTAGCCAGAAAAATGTGGTTGGGTGGTACAGGTGTTTTAGTTTTTGAGACTCTTAGGAACCTCAAAAACTACTGAAGTGCTTTTTGCCATTTATTTGTGGGATCTGCCAAAATAAATTCACAGCCTTTGGCCTCTTGAATTTCCAGTATTTGGAAAGATGCCTGCAGCTCTCAGCAAACAGCCATTAGCAAGTATATTTAGAGAGTAATATATGTCTCATCAGACACTGCTGCAACATAATTCACCTCTTCACACAAAGCACCTTCAGGTTTCATTCCAGTAACTGAGGGTTGGCCTGTTTGCACTCCCCAATCCCCTAGAGAATTTTTCTTATATGATGAGTAAGATATCTGCAATCTGATAAAGAGCACTTTAGTGCATCCGGTCAACTAGACAACTCTTGGTTCTGTTACCACATTGTATCCCCCACCAAACTGTCTGATATTTCATCTTTAACTCAAAGTTTAGTAGCTAATGGCAGATAATGTAGCAAATGATCATCTGTGAATAGCTTCAATTCCGTAGCAAAGTATGTAACAAAGGGTATTTTTTCTATTCCGATTAATTATTAGTTGAACACATTTAAGCTGCAAACAATATATATATATATATAAAACCAATAAAACATTGCATTAAGACACAAATTTATCTCACCTAATTAATTTGAAATCCAGTGTGATTCAGTAGGAACTGTTAAGGGAGTCAGATTTACTAAAAAATGGCTATGAAATGACTGAGCAACTTTTTGTGACAGGCAAATAAAAAGGAAGAATTTATAAGTCTTAATTACAAAAAACAGAAAAAAACTAGTTGACCATGAACCAGCAATGTGCCGCTGTGGACAAAAAGGCCACTGATCTCCAGGGGTGCATTAGAAAGAGCATAACCTGCAGGTGGAGGGAGGCCCCCTCTGCTCTGCCTTGGTGAGGCCCCACCTGGAGTAACTGTGTCCAGTTCTGGGCTCCCCAGCTCAAGAAGGACAGGGAACTACTGGGAAGAGTCCAGCAGAGAGCTTCAAAGATGATCAAGGGAATGGAGCACCTCACGAGGAAAGGCTGAGAGATCTGGATCTGTTTAGCCTGGAGAAGGGAAGAATGAGGATCTCATCAATGCCTACGAATGCTTAAAGGGCAGGTGTCAAGAAGATGGGGCCAGAGGCTTTAAGTGGTGCCCAGCAATAGGACAAGGGGCAACAGGCACAAACTGGAACACAGGAAATTCCATCTCAACATGAGGAAAATCTTCTTTACTTTGAAGGTGGCAGAGCACTGGAACAGGCTGCCAGAGAGAGCGTGGTCTCCTTCTCTGAATGTATTCAAAACCTGCCTGGATGGGTTCCTGTGCAACCTGCTCTAAGGTGGCCCTGCTCTGGCAGGGGGTTGCACTAGACGACCTCCAGAGGTCCCTTCCATTCCGTGACTCTGTGTGATTCTATGATTCTGTGTAATTCTGTGATTCTCATCATGTACTTATAACTCCTGTCTGAGAAATATTTTCAAGAGGCCAACTATTTTTATGAGTTCAAGTGGTTACTGGAGCTGTAACAAGGTTAATGCTTTGTTAAATAAGCTGCAGTTGCTGGGGTAGCACACCAGCTGCTCTAGAGACCGTGAAATTATATAGGCTGCATTAGCAGGCTCCATATAGGTTCCCACTTTTGGGGATCACAGGTGAATGGGAACATTCTTTCACTGGCTACCTTATTACCTATTAATATAATCTCTCTATGACACGCACAAGCTTTGCTCTCCTGTAAAAAGAATCAGTAAAAATATGTAGATATTCTGTGCTAGCATGAAATAGGTAAATGTGTGCTGACATGTCTAGAGCAGGAAGCAGTGTTGTGCATTAAGAGGAGGACTGGAGCGTGACACAGCTATTGCTGAGGATATGATGCCCCCTCTAGATGCCTTTTGAAGGTTTTACTCTAAACCTTGTCTTGAATATCAATTTTATATTTTTTTTTCAGAGGACAGAATCAGAGAATCATAGAATGAATCATAGAATATGTTGGGTTGGAAAGGACCTTTAAAGGTCATCTAGTCCAACCCCCCTGCAGTGAGCAGCGACATCTTCAACCAGATCAGGTTGCTCAGAGCCTCATCCAGCCTGGCCTTGAATGTCTCCAGGGATGGGGCCTCCACCCCCTCTCTGGGCAACCTGTGCCAGTGTCTCACCACCCTCAGTGTAGAGAACTTCTTCCTAATGTCTAATCTAAACCCACCCTGCTCTAGTTTAAAACCATCGCCCCTCGTCCTGTCGCTACATGCCCTTGCAAACAGCCCCTCCCCAGCTTTCCTGTAGGCTGCCTTCAGGCACTGGAAAGCCGCCATAAGGTCTCACACAGCTTTTGCAGAAAACAGGTTACTTGGTTTAGAATTTTTACTCTGGAATAGCTTGTGTAACAAGGTAGGTTACTGTTGATCACCATGTTAAGAAAATCAGTTTCCCAAAGTGGGTCTGGATGGTTATTAGTGGGTTTGAGATGCATGGCAAGGTAAAGGAGGCAACTCCATGGATTTTAAACCAATTTGCCTTTTGTCTGCTTTTGTAATCCATCTGTGATTTCCTTTGTGTCTGCCTGTGGGAAAACTAACACACGTTAGTTTTCAGGCACACCAACCCCCTGGGTGCCTTCTTGCACCCTTGTACAAGTGTTAGTGCCACCACAAGAGGTGGAGCTGGGAATGCACAGCTGGGCAGAGAGGAAACTGATTCCAGCCTTGCCTTGGTTTAAAAGCACAGGCAAAGAGCAAGACAAAAAGAATACACCACCTCTGGCAGGCGTGATCCATTAACTGTTGTACCTTGTGGCTTTTCAACTGTGAACGCAAAGCCCAGGAATGGGAACTAAACGTGGGGCTCAGTTTGCCTCACACAGGGTGTGCGTGTGTGCCTGGGAAGGGGGCTCAACGCGGCACTTTACACATTACCCTACATATTACATACCACTTCAGCTGTCTGATGCACCAGTCCCCCTGAACTATAGGACTGCTTTTTCCTTCAAGGCAGTGGCATAGATATTTCTGAAATCTACATAGAGAGTCTTGCTGCCTGAATTAGCTGTCCACCCTTTGCATGCAGAGGATTTCAAAGGGAAGTGAGACTACAGGATATTTTCAACCGTCACTAATCTTCTGCCCACTGTGCAGATTCCCAACAGAGGAAGGCAACTATCTTGGTACTAACATAATATTAAGAATTCAGAAATGTATCTATTTAAGTCAAATCAGCCCTGATATTCTCAATAATCATAGAATGAGCTAAGTACTAAAAATAACCAGTCCTTATACTAAGAAGTCTGTCTTCCTGACTATTCATTATAATTAAATCAATTGAATAGAAAACAATATATTGGCCTAACAGCAGAAACACGTGAAAGAACAAACTCTGGGCCAGACCACAGGTCTATGCAGTATCACGTCCTGTCTCAGGTCAGCCAGAGCAGATACCAAGGGAAAAGCATAAGACCAGCTTCCCACAAACACTCTTCCAGCCTCCAGCCTTTTTTCAGCTCAAGGTTTTTCTGGGCTGGGAAGGTTTCAATATGTTTAGGAATCTTTGGTGGATTTATCTTCCCTGATCTTGAGTGGGAACACAGGTTAAATTTAAACATTCGCCACCCTGCAGCCCTGCAATCTGCACCTGCATGTTCCTTGGGAGAAGAATTGTCGTCTTCTATTTGTGCTAACCTTACTATGTGGTCATCAGACATCCCTCCCTCACATATTGTGAAAGACAGAGTACAACTGACCCCACCAGCCTCATCCATGCGTCTTCTAGTATGTATTTACTAAGTCCTTTTAAAGGCATTTTTTTTTTCCACAGCAGAGAGTCCTAATTTACCTTGGTATTGAGGCCATAGGTATTGAGGCCATTCCCACCTTCCTTACTCTGCCTCAACTTTTTCTACTTTTACTGTAGCATTTTGAGATGATTGAACAAAAATTGGACAAAGTGTTAAAAATTTGTGGTTTGGACAGTAGCATAGCAAATTACCTAAATAATTCCTAAAATCTCATTTGTGTATTTTTGACCTTTTCCAGTTTAATTCTGAAACTGAAATATTGCTAATGTCTAAACTACATCCTCACAGCTAATTTTAACATTTCCTTTTTAGATGTGATTTTTTTTTTTTTAGTAGCTTATTCTTTTTTCCTTCTGTGCAGCCCTTATCATAACATTTTTGTCACAGACATCATGTGTCAGCCAAAAATAATAACTGGTACTTGGTAGCCCTTCCCTCTAACATCTTCAGACAAATCACATCAAAGCAGCGACCTGGAGCCATACACTTTGGCCTCCTGTGTGTAAATTATGTCACTTTCAGAAAAGCCACTCCCAGAAATACATTAACAAAAAACTCAGTTTTGCATACCACAGAAACTCTGATTCTGTAGCCACCCCTCACAGATGACAAAAATGGAAATACCTGAATGTTTTGCTGAGAAGGTTGGCATTAATTGTACATTTTGTCATCACATTAAAAAGTTAGGATAACTCACGTTAGTTGTAAAATTCCACAATAAAAGTGATTAGTAAGTATGTGTTCACCAGAATACCTTTTAAAAATCAAATATTTTCTCAGTATCTTCCCTCTGTGACTTTTAATTTTTCTTGAAAACACAAAAATTGTAGTGATCTTTTTGTAGTGGAACTGATCAAGCTACTTGCTTCCCACAGTCTTTACCGTGAAGAAGAAAGTCAGTTTGGTCCTTGCCAACAAAATAGCTTCTTCTAATGTGCAAGTCATCCATAGGTGCATAGAAGCAAGCCCGAAACCAAACCAGCTCTGGTAGATACGGTGCTTTTGGCAAGTGTCCCTGTGATCACTGACAAGCAGACACAACGGGGTGTTATAAAACACATCATTAAAGAACAAAGACACGTAGAGCAAAGCGTGTGTATCATGCCACATTTTAAATTGCAAATATATCCTCTGAATGAGGTTTGGGTTTTTTTAATCAATGTAGGTGAACTATAATAAAGAGTAATTTTCCTGAATAAGTACAATATGTATAAAGCAGCTGTAGAGAGTCAGAAAGGTGAAATACTGCACAATATAGAAAATCTTGGTTTCTGTAGTACGCAATATACAGTTCAGGATTATGTGAGACGTTTTTTATCAAATGTCTTAAAATCTGTTTAAGACAGAAGTACTAATCTAAGGGAATATTGATAAAGAATACAATAATTCTCACAGTATTTATTCTCCTAGGACCTATTCTTTGTAGTTACAGACAAACGGTCTGAGAAGCAACACACTGGGAGACAGCCTTTGTGTGTGAGAAACTATTTTTCAACATTGTGTCTGGATGAGGAAGAAAGTTTCGTATCCTTAGGGTATATTTATAATTAAAATGATGTAACTGAATCAAAGACATTGTTTCTTAGGAAACTGAGACATCTTAGTCTGCGGAGGTTATTTTAGGGTGGGGCAGAGGGGGATTCTAGGTTTATTTCATCATCAAGAAACCATTTTTCTCTATGCTGGGGATTTTTTAAATTCTTTTTTTTTGTTGTTATTGTCCTTTCATTAGTATCCATTAATTAGTGTTCTTCCTCCTTGCAGAAGTGCAGATTTTCCTCCTTGACCCAGAGCTGCACACACATTTATACACTCGGTACAGATGGGAAGAGAAGCAGCTAGAGCTGCTCTCCCGACCACGATCTGCCCACTGGCCATTGCCGGATCGCGCTGGTGAAGCTGATGTGTCTGCCTTAGGTAGTTGCACCTTGAAGTATCTGTTTGCAGGGCTTCTGTGACACCACAAAGAGGAAACCCAGGGACAGCTCTAAGAGAGATACATGAGTCATTTCTGGTAATGACTGGCCGAGGGCTTCAGAGTTCGGAAGTGACGGTGTCTTGGGAAGTGCTCATAAACAGTGACTCCATGCACAAGTTCATGCACTAGGGTGAGTAACACGTCTGTGTGTCCTGCAAGAGTAAATACACGAAAGAAATCAATGTGAGTTATACAGGGACAGGTCCCTGCTGTACTTCCATCAATTAATGTCCTGGCAGAGCTTTCTTGAGCTGCATGATGTCCTTAAAGAAACAATGTTCAAATAAATACGTGTCAAACATTCCCACCTGTCGTCAGTCTTCTTCATTTTAATTCACAAGTCAGAGTATTAAAAAGAAATAAGAACTGAGAGAACACGTGTACTTTTATAGCACTCATGGAATTAAAGTTACAGTCTGTGTTACACCTAAGGACCATGACCTAGATGCTGAGAAGGGGGAAGGAAGGAAATACTTCTATTTCAATTTTACAGACAAACTGTCTTTTTCATTACACAATGTCAATGCCAAGAAGTTAAAAATTATTCAGCAGAAACCATTGTTACAAAATAGAATACACCCCATATGAGAAGGCAGCCCCATAGATTTTGATATTTAGCAGAACTGTGGGATGGAGAAAATGAATGTGTTATTCAAACAGTGTTGATAAGGCCAGGTAGGCTGAAAGCTGCACAGCACACAGGTATCCTGCACTCTACACTTCTTCCTGATTTCTTAGCAGGTTGAAATCCTCACCTCCCTATTTTTACTGGCTTCGATTCACATTGTCTCCCTGGAGGAGGCACCTAGAGACAACGTAGGCAGCATTTTGCATAGGCAATACACCCTCACCATCATTGCCAACTTCGGATCAGTTGTGTGGAAAGGCTCCCGGATCCTCTTGCACTCCTGCATAGCTGAGGAGATATTCTGCAGGAATTCCATTTAAAGGAGAAGATGTGGACTTAATGTCATTTAATACTGCAGAAAAACAGCCACTCTATGCTGTTA
>VXBO01010081.1:66298-80886 GCA_013400135.1 Rhinoptilus africanus
TATGCTGTTACATAAATCCACGTTTTACCGCGATTCTACCTTTTTTTTGACTCCAGAACTGAGGAAGAGGCACCCCCCGCCCCCTCCAAAGCACTGCCTCGGGGTATGGGGGGCTGAGGCGGCTCCGCAGCCCTCCTTCCAGCACGGCGCGGGGGTCTCCTCTGGGGACCGAAAATGGGGGGCNGGGAGCCTCGGTGGCTCCTGTGCCGGGAGGGGGGGTGGCCGCGGTCGCGCGTGTGGGGTGCGATGCATCGTTTCAGGTTAAACCCCTAAACTCCTGGACTGGCGTGGAGTTCACCTTTCCATGAAATGGAGCGTATGCGCGCTGGCGGGGGCGGGGGGAATGGGTGCAGTTTGATGTGTGAATTTACAGTTTATATGGTGGTTATGCCTTTCCCAAAGGCAAGCTGATAATCTTCATTGTGAATGCTGTTCTGGATTTGCAGGAGTCCTCTAGGTCTGTTCCCACCCTGCTGGGCAGATGTTGCTCCTTGGAAAAGGACAGGGAAACTTGAACCATCTCCTCCTTCTCTTGGCGGACTAAATTACCATTACATATATTTTCCTGGGAACTCTAAGCCACCATATTCACTTGCCATGAGCGAATTCCCAAGCACTTTCAGAGTTTTAATATTACTGTACGCTCTCACAAACCCTTAATTAGCAAGTCACTGAAGAAGCAGCGTAGAAACGAGTTTTCACTGATGAGCTGTTCCAACTTGTTCTTTCAGTAACTATAGCGAACACTGCGGTGGAATGTGTGGCTGCAGGGTATGAAATCAAATACAAAAATATTAACCTGAGATGAGATATACAAACAACCTGGTGATTTTTTTTGAAAAAGAAAAACTCTTAAAAGCGTCAGTGGGCACAACATTCCCTCTGTACTTTTGCTTAATCCATCCTTTGTTTTCCTGGCTACAGTCACAGTACTCCAGGACCATTAACATGCCCTGTAATTCATGGGGTTCTGGGACTTGCGAAGGTTTGTGAAGTGGTGCTGAAATCAGAAGATGAGGACTGATTTCAAGAGGAGGATTCCCCTGGCAATGAGACTGAGAGAAGTGGGATAGGTCTGCTTTGTTCAGGCATTATCCATGATTTCTCTTCATTTATACAGTTGAAAGCTGTCATAATTTTGATTTCAGATGTACCATGAGATTTGACGTTAGTGGATGTAATTGCTGAGTTAATACTCGCTTAGGCCTTTTTGATCTTGTGGAAGTAGGAGGGGAAAGAAAGTTTCAGGATGGGAGCATTTTCTCTGAGTAATCTGGAGTCCTGCTGGGGTGGTATTGTTGTAGCTCTCCCATAATAATTTTCAAACTGATTAAATTCTAGTGAACTCTTTTACTGTCAAAGGTGGTGCGCTTGAATCTAATTGGGCTAGCTTAGCTGAATTAGGCAATACTTAAGGAAAAGATTCCAAATTTATTTAGAACATGATTTTATCTTAGTGTATGGATTATGAGTTATATTAAATGGACCGCTTAGGAGCGTTGGTTTGTTGTGTCCCCACATTCAACTAAAAGTAATGCAATGGTTAGTAGAGGTGTGGGTTACTCATTGTTAGCATGTACTTTTGTTTTTGGAAAGTCAGTAAGACGTTGTAGAGGCTACAAGAGGAAAGGAATAGAAATGCAATAGAACTACCGTTTTGATAATATGACTTTGCTACCAGTCTTGCTAGTCATTGACCAGAGAGTATACAGCACACTCTTATGTTAAGAGGAATAACCACAAGAGAATGACTTAATAAAGTCCTAAGGGCAACCTGTACTACAAAGCCTCGTGCTTTCTATTGTAACACATTGCTCTTAGCTGCTTATAGGTTGCCACATCTAGTTCTTCAAATTTACATTTTAAGCATACAGTTTTTTCCTTAGCTTGTTCTTACAAATCAGGGCCAAAACAGCCCAGATCTTTCTGAGAGTGAGGCCAGTGGAAAATACAGTAGCTTGCCTGGGCTCAGTTCTGGTAACATTTTCTTTGGAAAGCTCTAGTGCCCTCATGCTTCAGAGGAGATATTTGAAATTTGGCAGGAAGGTGCTATTTGCATCGCCTTGAAAATCTGCCTAAATTTGGCCAAGTAACAAATCTTTGGAAAATTGCATTCCTCTGGAAAGAAATCTATTTTTATCATCTTGGTTCTAACATTAATTCTGTCCATTCTTGGTGTGCAGCTCAGTCAGACAATAGTTGCAGTTGTAGTGGGGTATAGCTGTTCCCGTGTGAGGTCTACGTCTATACCTGAAAAACGCAGAAACTCTCTGTCCTGTGTTCTCATGTTGTTTGGTATTTTTACAGCCATCTCCATTGTTTGAGACACTCTGCTTTCCCCCTTACTTATGGATCCTGGTCTACTAGTTGTCTGTACTGTACGCCATTAGCTAATTCTTGGGCTCTGCTTGTTCTTCCTTTTATGAGAATAATTCACTTCAGAGTCAATTCTCAAGTGATAGTGTTGAAGCCTAGTGGAGGAAATGAAATTTAGCGTGGCCCCACCTGTTCTGTCTTCAGCAGGCCCTCCCATTCAAGCCCACCACACATCTTCCTCCAGCGACCCAGGATGTGAATGATGTAAACCTGACACATTCTTAAAATCAGTCTGTGAAGAACGCACTCCTCACACTATTTAACTCTGAACTGAAAAATCGCAGCTAAATAAGGGCTAGGCCTTTTGGGCCACAGGTGTAACACTTGAGGACCGTGAGTCCCCACCTTCCCTGGGGGGCCCAGGCAGGCTTAATGAGAAAGCATCCCTATCGGAAATTGGGAGGGGGCATTTCTCTGAAACTTCTGGTAGAATACAAATTTTCCAGGTGTATCCCCTCTTGGTTTTGGTACATATCTGACTCTTGCTGATGAAAAGCATCCTGTTGTCCCGGGAAGCTTGGTGGCAATGGGCTGTAGAGCTGTATAGAGGGATAGGAAAGGACCCCGCTAACGTAAGTCTTTTTCTTCAGATCACTTCTGTTTAAACTGGGACGCAAGTTGTGATACTTGTTAAATGTGCAAAAGTTAGGAAGTGCCCAAAATAAGTTAGCAACCTGGATTTGTCCCTTCTGCAAATCTGTGCATCACGCGGTCCCTTGGGTCCACGTGCACAGCCGCTCTGCTGTGGCTGCCTGTGGAAAGGGGAAGGTTGTGTGATCAGAGAAGAGGCTGGGCCTCCTGCCTTGCTTAGTTTTGAAGTTTGAAGGTGCTCTGTGAATAAGGAAGAACGGTAGGATGAAGAGAAAGGAGTATTTTTTTTTCCCCCTTGCAAAATGGGATTCTTTCTGTCCTTTTTTGTCACAAAAGCTGAGTGCAATTTCAGGCGAGTCATTTAAATCAAATATTTGACACGTGGTTGGAGCTTTTGTTTTCCTCTCTTTCTCTTTGCTCAGCCAGGGGTTCTCAAAACTGAAGCTGCGTTTTCACGATCTGGTTAAGCTGACCTGAATGTGGGGCTGACGCTGAAAGGACATTTCGTCCACTCCTGATTGCATGTTCCCACCAGTTTCCCTGTGCTAGCACTGGGGCTTGGTCTGGGGAACAGGTCAGGGACCCATTTGCCCGAATAATTTTTTCCGTTTTTTTGAGCCAGGCTGGTTTTGGAGATGAACTGATCCTGTTCACTTGAGCAATTCATTTAAGTGTTAGCGCTGGCACAGGGGACAGTCAGGACTCATGGCCAAAGGAGGGGAGGGAAGCTGGAAAAGTCCCTTTCACTGTGAGCCAGCACTTCCACTGGCTTGAGCTAGTTGTGAAAGTGCATCTTGACATGCAGAGCTGCTGTGTATTCACAGCTGTGAATGAAGTCAATGGAAATTGTATTTTGAATATGCTAAATAGTCTGAAAAAATAAGGTTTAACTGTATTACTAGATATCCAAAAGTGGTAAGTACTTTTGACCTTTTTTTTTTTTTAGATGAGGCTAAGGTTGATTTCTCATTTCCCTTGAGTGTTGAAAAATAAATTCTCTGTCACTTGCAAATACTTATTTACAAGTGGTCACGATTTGTAGAGATGAGTCCAAAAGGAAGCTGAGCTGCTAATTCAGTATGTTAAAATACTACCTAAGTAGTACAAGGCGATGTACTGAGCAGCAGAGACTAAACTGGAAACTGAACAGCAAGTGAAAATCGCACATTTGTTGCAACAAGTGGAGCCAGAAGTCCAGGTGAAAATGCAGCGTATGATTGTAACACACATGCACACACACCACCTTAAAGCACAACCCGTCCTAATTTTTGCCTTTCTCTTTCATTGTGATCATCTTTTGGTGTTTTTTTTTATCATATTTGTGAGTAGTGTCAATGTTAAAAATCGTTTTAAAATGCTAGAGACTGTTTGAAAGCAAGACCCAAATGTGAATGCTTCGTAAACTGAAACTATCTCTAGTTTTTCCTACTGAGAGAGTTTGTCAGGTAGTAGGAGCGTTGTTATATTATTTTTGGAGTTTTGCCTTTCACAGCATTGCACATTGAATTAAGGCTTCATTCATACTGTACTACAGGACCTGTATTTTGTACAAACGATGTTTATTTTAGAAAGTATACAGGGTATTGCCATCACACTCCTAAACGCATCAACAGTTAATATTTATTTGTGCATAATTTGGGCAAAGTAAGCATGAGACCTCACCAGTAAGTTTTAACTATGTGCTGTCAGGCTCTGAAACAATTTTTGAATTGTTCTTTGCTTTTTTGATTCAGTGACACATAATTTTCATTTAAGAAGACAAAGAAGCAAAAGGGCTGATACTCCGTGGTTTTATTGTGTTTCTTGGGCACTATATAAATGTTATTCATTGTGGTCTTTCTTCACTATTGTAAATCTTGAATGAATGAAAGTGGTTTTTTTCCTGTACTTCATGTAATGTATTTTCATGAGGGCTAATAACTAGAACTGCCAATGCAACAGCTTTGTGTCCAAACAGCTAAATGTGAACAAAGTACTTTCCTTCAGGGTTAATACAGGTAAAAGGGAGTTTATACATCTTCAGATGAGTAAAGCAAGTCATTTTCCCCAGCAGAAATCTCAGGCAGTCTCTATCCAGTGTTGTTATTTTCATTTAAAGGTTTCCTTTGTTAGGCTCTTTGCAGGCCGGTTCCCATTTCCATGGTGACCATGCCGAAATGCAGACGGGACACAGGCTGGATTCTTGTTGGCGTAGCCATGCACTTGCATACCAACACACGTTATCTGTTTGGCTTAGGACATTTCCATTAGCAGTTTTAATGTTTAAGACTTCTTTTTCACAAAGTGATCTCTGGCCCTGTGATACTGAGCTGTGTTAGGATTTCAGACCCTCTACAGCGGGAGAAAGATAGTTGATAAGCTTATTTTTTGTGCAAATAAATTAGCTGAACTGTTCCCATTCAAGATAGTCAAGGACATCAGAGAACTGTCTCAGCCTTGGTTTTTATTTCTGTTAAAAAAGATAATAGAGAAAGTTTTTTATTTATAAACGTTTAGGTTAAAGACTGACGCCATCTGTGCTAAACAGTTATGTGAACACACCCCCTTTTCAAGGCACTGATAAAAGCATAATAAAAATAAATGAATGTGAATTACAAGGGATAATGTAGACCTTCTGTCTATATTAGCTGAGTGTGAGTGTGTATCTCTGTAAAGCAGTATGCAGTAACTTTCTTCCTGCTCATGCTGCACTCATTTTTGGAGGTGGAGAATATCAGAGGCATCAGTGGAGTCAAAATAAGCTGCGTGAGCATTTCCATCACTTCCAAATCAGGACGGGAGTTCTGAATTACCAGATAAATGCAGTATTCTGAGTGTCAATAACTGTTACTTTGAATAAGTCCCTGATAGCATTTCAGGATCTTCAGAGGATTAGTTTAGTTTTATTTTCTTCTGGAGATGCATATTCTTCAAAAATCTAATAAGGCTTCTGTATTTTTCAGGACTTAAAAGAGTGGCTGTGCAGGCAAAGAAGTAAGATAAACACAGACTCTTTGAATGCCATACGAGCAAAGACATTTTGTGTATAACCGAATGGCATCTGCATGGTTGAATGTCACACATGATGAATGTCACGGATTCTTTTGTCCCTTTCAAATTACTGGTAGACAGGGCGAAGGGCTTGTAAGTTATGCACAGCCCTGGTGGAACTCTCTTGCCTTATTCCTGATTTATTTTACCCTTTTAATCCTGCTTCCAAGTTTGCTGTTCTTCTTTTGTTTCATAAAGAATATTTTTTTAATCATACAAAACTCCTTGGCTGATATGATTGGTTATTTCTAAAGAACAGACAATACAGAAATCTTGAGGAAAATTGCTGTTAACAACAGACTTCTGGTAGGGACAGCATCACACAGCAGCAATAATACCTAAGGAAATAATGGAGTTTGAGAATGGGGGGGAGGGGGGGAAGGCTGAATTAGTTTTTTACCTTTTATCTATCTATATGCTTGTCTAGCTACCTGTCTCAAATAAGTGATGCTCATACAAGAAAGCCAGCAGCAGCTGGTGCTGTGTTAAGGCTACGGCACAAAGCTGTATGGAGTAAGTGAGTGGTAAAACAGCAGATGCCGAAGCTGACTGGATTTACTGGATTACCCAGTAAAAACCTACCTCAGCCGACTGCAAGATCAGATTTCTTATCTGAATGAGGAATAGCTGACCTGCGCTTGGCTCATGTAAGCGTTGTGCAGTGATGAGTGCCGCTGGGAGAAGTTGTGAAGCTGGGACTTTTTTTGGGGATGTGCTTGTGCCACGCTCTGTGCTGCCCTGGGGTACATCAGCTGCCCGTGGGTAAAGGAGCTGGATTAGCTAACGGGGTGTCCGCCTGCTCTCCACGTACGCAGCAGTCATTTCTCATCACTTTTCAGTGCTTGTGACTGTTGTCTCTGTGTCTCCTTGCAACTGCAAAAGCACACTGAGGAAGAGATTCTTCTTAATTGCAGAATCTGCTGAAACAACAAATCAGTAAATTACTGAACTTTGAGCCTTAATTTAGTTTTGGCTGGTTCCGTTCTGCTAGTGAGCTAAATGTCTGTGTAAGTGTCCAAATCAGGGCAATCTGTGTCAAGAGTTAGTGGCCTGGTTTCTTAATAGCAGCATGCTACAATAAGGAAAATAAAACGGAAGAATCTGCCTGATAGACACCTCTCTGAAGCGGAAGCAAGGGGTATATCTTGTCCCTAGCGTGTCTTAGATGGTTACCAAACACCATTGCAATGGAGAGTGTGTGACTCGCATGTTTCGGTGCTTGAATCCTCATTTGCATTTTCTATTTGAGGAGAATGGTGATTGCTAAAAGAAGAAAGGCACAACATTTTATTAAATAGTTTTTCACCAATTCTACTTTCTTAACTGTGTATTCTAATAGGACAGTAAGAGAAGTGCTCTAATAATGAACTCGAGAGCGGTTTAATCCAGTATTGCTACTGTGTAGTATAAAATTCACTTATCTTTATGTGCAGTACTCCAGATGCTTATAGTACTGATGTGATTTATAGATATATATTTATAGATATTAAACACAGATTCAGCTGAAATTTCTCAATGAGAATTTACCAAACCTTTCCTATGTGGAAAAAAATGTAAGTGACCTGACACTTGGTTTAGCTACACCCACCAAATAGAGTTCTCATTTGAATATGCCTGAAATACGTATAGGTCAAATTCGGAACAGCAGAGATGACTGAAAATGAAGTAACTCTCTTATTAAGATGGGCAAAACAATAAACAGAGGAAAAATCCAGCAGTAATGTTTGGATAGGAGTCCTGTAGTAGCTCTGCTAATAATAGTTACTCATTTGACTCTAGACAAATATCCTTCCATTTCACTGTCTCAGGTCTCTCTTTTTTTGTTTTTGTTTTCTTTTCCAAACTGCCCAGTGCCAGTTCATCATATTGAACAGTAAAAAAAAAAATACGTTAAGAGTCTCTGGAGTTGCCTTTCTGAGAAGCTGACAGGTACAATAGACTTTGCTTCTCTGAAGACAAAAAGGAACTGTTCTGCTTTTGTGGAAGCAAGTATTATCACCAGAAAACTCTTCTTAAATGTACATGGACCCTCCTCTCTGACCTCAAAATGTACAATGGCTGCATTTTACAAAAAAGAGAACTTCTTTCTGAACCCTGACTAGAAATAGCCTGCCCCCCACCTGGCCACAGGCATCTGGAAATGCCAGAGTTTGGTGTGCAGGCTGCGGGCTGAGAGAGTGCATGCTGCAGCCCCACTTCACCTGAAACCTGGTCTCCCTGCCCCACAGTGCAGAGCTAGGTGCCTTGGATGCAGCAGAGACATTTGAGTGCCTTTAAAGTCCGTGAAAAATATTTGCTTGCAAAGCAGGAAGGCTCCTGCAGTGCAGCTGTGGGTTGAGGGGAGTGTTTGAACTCCATCCTCCTCAGGCACCTGTATGAGGTGCCTCCTTCCCTGAGGTCAAGGAGGTAGGTGTCTAGTTCAGCTTTTTTTCAAGAAGTAGCTCCTTGAGCAGTGATGGTAATAGTCATACGGGAAATATGTTTTAGTTGTCCCTTGTGTCTCCTGGCGATGTAGACTTCGCGTCTCCAGCTTTTCCAGAAGCGTCTTTGCTACCAGACAATAGAATGGTCAGAGAAGCGCGCTGTACCTCTGCTATTGAAACCAGGTCTTGGCTCATCCCAGGATGCATATTCGAGTTTCCAGGCAGACAAGCAAGGACACATCTTGCCTGTGGCCTAACGACTGGGGCACTTAGCTGGGAGGAGAGGAGCTCTGAGTTGGCCCCTTTGGACTGCTCACGCAATTCACATTTGGTAAATAGGCAGTGCATGAAAAGAAGTTATTTAGCTATTTAGTTAGATCATTTAATTATTTAGAGCAGAAATTATTTAATCAGTAAGCATTCATCGCCTCTGGCCATAATATCAGAGTGGGTGTACAGGAGGGTAGGTTACCTGGCTCTTAGACAGGGGTGCTTCTACGCCTTTATCACATTCTAAATGTTTATGTGACTTTGTGCTGTGAAACCTAGGTGAGAGATAAGTTTAAGTTCATGCTGGGTTAGGCAGCTACTGAAGACTGGTCTTCATGGATTTTTTTCCAGATTTTAATGAGCCCAAATTCTGCTTAGGCCCTATCTGGTGCCAGAATTGATCATTTCAATGTGCATTAAGGAGGAATTTCAGGTGAGTGATTTGTCCCACCTACCTACTACCATTCAGGCTTCAAGGCCAAGAGCTCCCTTTACAATCAGGGGAGAGACAGAGTCGTTAAGTTTGCTATAGGAAAACAAAAGTTCTGATAATTATAGCTCTTCCAACTATTGTATTATATATCCTGTGGTGCATTGGAGGTTTTCTTATTGCAGGAAGCTGATGCAGCAAACTTTTTACAGCTGAGGCCGTTCTTGTTTCTGGAGCTGTTGGTGTAGAGCACAGAAAGCTGAGCTCCCAGATAGCCCTTGAGAAGTTCTGGGGGAGGAACAGGGTCCTGCATGCAGTGTCCTACAGGTGGTGATGGCAGGGCTGCTATCAAGCCGCTGCAGAGCTCACACTGCAGGCTCTGACAGTGGAGCAGCAGAGGGATCGATAGTGAAGGCGAGTCCGTCAGCCTTTTTCTAATTTAGCCTTCTCAGGTCACATTAACATAATATGATATAATACACTACTATGTTATAATACACAGAAATTTGCATACAGCCTAGATTGTGGTATAGGTAGGGAAATACAGATGCCTTCGGTTGCTTTCCCATCTTCTTGATACCTGTGTGCAAACGTGCATTTTCATCTGTGTGCAAAAATGTTCTCAAAGCTTCTGAGACAAGAAAATGTGGCAAATAGGGTATAGAGATAGCAGTCACATCGGTTTCTGTGTGATGACATGCATTTCCTTTCTTAGAGCCCTAACATGGGTCATGCTTCTCTGACTATATTTGGAAATATTGCCGGTTTAACACACAGGGTCAACAACTGATAATGCGGACACAAGGGAAGAGAATTTGCAGGGGTGAAATGCTGCTGGATTGAAAGTTGGTTTTATCACAGGGAAGCACATGAAGGTTTTTTTTATTACTTGTGAAGCCAGCAATCTAACTGCATATAAAGCATGTAACTGTGTACAGCTTGTTAGCCTCATGTGCTTTTAATCTCTTTGTGGTGTCATTGAGAACAAATTGTAGTAGTCTAAGGTGAAAGTTGAAATAATCCTGTTTGTCGTACTGAGATAAAGGAAAAGAAAAACTGCAGGTCAGTTTAAAAAGATGCAATTTATTTGAGTTTTCTGTAAAAGAAAGCCTTTCCCACTTAATGATGGAAACATGCCATGATAATTAATTTGAGTAGGCTTGAATTCTTGCTGTCTTTATTTAAAACACATAGGAAGTTGTCGGTCCTGCAGGAACTCCTCTTAAGTATTACTTTGAAATCAGCCTTTGTGTGTACAGTAGGTTGTTGAGATTTCTTAACCCCAGATAAAAAGCAGCTTTTTTGCCAAGGAGGGCAATGTGTGGGCCACAAATAAGGAGTTATCAAGCGAAAGACAATTCTTTCGGAGTAACTTATGCAGTTGTGGGTAAATTTATTTAGATCCCTTACTCTGCAGCAGTGCCAGAACAGTAGAATAGACAGCACCTAGTCCTGTTATCCCAGTCTCTCCAACTTTTCATTCACAACCTGTGTGTTGTATATGTTTAGGTTGCTTTTTTTTGCAGGTTATTGGTAACTCTTCAGTGCAGCTTCTTGGATCGTGAACAGTTATAACTGAAAGGCAGTGACTCAGGCTTTCACACACTTGGAGGCTTTCAAGCTGGAAGCTGACCTACTTCCAGGAAGAAGCAGTCGGCCAACTAAGCCAAGAAAACTTGTTGGAGGGAGGGAGAGGAGGGGAGGAAGAGGGGTGGGAGGAAGGAATTGTTACTAAATGAGGCATTGTTTTTCCTTTCTTCTGGGTGGGTTTGTTTTGTTTGGGTTTTGTCTTTTGCTTTTGTTTTTTTTTTTTTTTGTGGCCTATAATTTATTTCTACACTAAACGTTATGGTCTTTGTTAATTATTAGATAGCTTGAGATATTGTAGCTGATGTGAAGAAAACGTCAGTCATAAGATAAAAGGAAGTAACCCAAATAGTTGAAGCAGTAAAATGGAGACTTGCCTTTTAAGGCTTCTGTAAACACAATGAAGCATCAATGAAGTAGCTAAAGTGAGGATTCTAAAATACTCTGACTTTACGTGCAAAAAATTCAGTGTCTTAACAATTGCATTGTTTGCTTCTTTTGATTCCTGTCAGAGGTTCACGCTGTCTTTATTTAGAAGGTTGTTCCCAATAGAATATCCATTTGATTTAAAATAAAAACAGATTAACTGTGATTATAAAACTGCTGTTTCAGTGCATGAGCTGAAGATACCTTCTTGCCTCTGTGAGTATATAATGATATTTTAGATATTAAGAAAAAAATGCAAAAAAATAGAGAAGTAAATATACAGGAAAAAACTAATGAGAAAATATTTTCTACTTGTATTGATCATGTTGGGTAAAGGTTAATATACCTTTCCAGTTTGAATTTTAAGTAGTTCTCTGCATTAAGTGGGTTGAATTCCACATAGCCGTGACCAAGTATACTAGAGGTATATCAAAAAGGTGTTTTATATTTATGCTCATTTACAAAAATAAGCCCCAAAGAGTGCAACCAATTTAGAATTATTTGTTTTACATGAAAATAACTTGATTTGATGTCACTACCTGTGTATGCACACAATGCACATACCAATACAGTAAAGCAGATCAGGTTGAAGACTAACAGTGAAAAAAAAGTTTTTCCTTCTTTGGCCAGATTTGTTCCCCGAACAAGCTCATTGCAGTGGGAATTGCTCAGTGGCTTCTGAAAGCTACGGTGAATATCTGTACTGCAATTCAGTAGAATAAAGTAACTGCATACTACTTTTTTATTTTCTATGTATTCACAGTCTTGTCAATAAAATCTTCAAAAAACAATGTATTGTAAAAGCTGTTCAAATTATGGTTGCTCATTCTGTAAGAATAGTTGACTAAGTACAGTTGAGTTATTGCTTTGAACACAGGTTCTGAAAAATAAGGGATTAACTTCACTCTTACACCAAAATGTTGTTGCCTTTTAATAAAAAGAGGTAAAGTAACACTAACTATATTTTAAAATGAAGCAAATACTACTTGACTGCCCTCTTTCATAAACTTACTACTTTCCCTTCCTGCCTTCATTCCACCCTCTGCCTAATATTTCAAGGACAGTAGGTGATTATAGTGCAAAGGGTATCTGTAGATGCCTGTACTCTGTTTCTGAGTGAGCCAATTTTTGCAGAGGGATGGAAAAAATAACCCTTTGGGTACTGGAGTGAGAAAAAAGGGCTTTTACGAGTTCCCTGACAACGAAGGAGAACCAGTGTGACCTTGCATAATACAGAACACTAGAAAATCCACCCCAAAGAGAGCGCTTAGAAATACTTCATTCATGGAGAAAGCTTGAACCAGAGCGTGCAATCTGCTGTGAGATGAAGCCAGCAGAAAGCAGGACTTCTGAGTTCTCTCACCCCTTTCTTTTCTCTGTCACCAGCAGGGTCTGACAGGCTTCAGGGCCCTGCAGATATGTGTTCTTTGGAGGAAGAAATCCTTGAGTCCAAGGGGAAAATGTTCTTTGTGAAATTTGTAGTGACTCCCTTGGAGCAAAGTAACATAAAGGGCAAAGTTAAAGCCCTCTTCTGTAAAGAATAAATACTTTAAAAAATGCTAGACTGAGCAATTAAGGCAACATAGGCTGTTCACATCTTACTAGCTGCCAGTCTGTGAAATTGCTTGAGGAAGCAGGCAATAGTCCAATGGGATATTTGTTAAATTTTTCCAAAACAATTAATGCACTAAAAAACCCATGCAAGAATGCATGTTATACAGTCTTGGTTTTACCATATCCACGTCATGGCCTTGCTCTTTCTTAGTGGCTACATGCTTACCACCTTCCACCCCCAAATCCCCCAACTTTGGGTGATGACTTTGGGTTTGTCGGGATCCGCTGCCCTGAGGGAGGCGACACAAGGGGCCATGGCCATAGCTGTGCCCCTGCCTGTGCTGCCTTGCGGAGGGGAGCTGCCCACAGGGGCTCTGTCTGTTCCCACTCCTGGCATCGTTACTGGCCTGACTGCTCACTCACGAAGACAAACGGTTGCTTAGCTGCATTGTATAACAGACCTTTTCTGGTTTATAGCTAGTGCCATTAAGGAAAAACAGTGTTGAAGTAATGTAAAGTACATTTGCATTACATTTACCTTTACTGTAAAGTTCCTGCTGGCAAGGTTAACACTAGACAAATGTAAAACTAATGCATAGCATGAGGTGGATCCTTATAGACTCAGTGGTCAAAATTCATCCTGTCTTCTTTTTACTTTATACTGCGATTGCTAGATGCATTTGATGCAAGCTATAAATAACAGCAGCAGTGAATTCCTCTATTTGGATGTTTCAACACAGATGAGAGTTGGCATAACTGAGTCTGTATGATTGTGGGATTCTGTCATGTATTGCCATCTTAAATTGGAGCATCAACTTTGCAATGTAGAATGAAGTGACTGAAAAGTCAGTTTTACTGTTTAGACTGAAAACAACATGAAAAGTTGTTTATGACACTTATGACATAAAATAGTAGTGGGCCCCTCACTACAAGAAGGACATTGAGGTGTTGGAGCGTGTCCAGANTTTTTAGTATATTTTATTACACTTTAGTAAACTTATTTCACAAACCAAGTAATCAAACACACAAAATCTGATTTATTTTTTTTCTCTTCCAATTAAACAACCTTTTAGTTATACTGATGAACCTGAAAAAGAGGTTACACTCAGACAACTATTATAGTCATGGCATTAAATGACTGATTACCCAACAGACATTTTCTGCTTGCTCACTTTAAGCTGTGAGCTTTGCTTAAAAAATCAAAACAATTATGAACTGAGCTGTTCATAATGAAATATGAGCTATTGCTTCAGTAAACTTGTTTCAGCTTGTACTTCAACGGCAGCAAACTGAAGGCATTATAGCCATCATTAGACATGTCATTCATAGTTATGGAAGAATTCCCACACGTTCAGGCTTAAAGGTGCACAGTCAGAACATGTATTATTTTTCATCCTACTAGGAGAAAGAAACTGGTGGTGCAGAAGTATAAAAGCAGCCACAATCCTGGACTGCAGCTCCTGTGGTATATACTGCAATAATGCAGTTGCTGGAATTTCTGTGAACTTCCAGAAAAAAAACCCTCACCATGCAAAGAGATAGTGGAGTTTATTGGAAAGCTTACAGTTCCTTTTATCCCATTAAGGATTTTTTCTAACTTTTCTTGTCTGAAGTTTTATGTTGGAAGTTACTCTGCTCAATGAACCTATCCTCTTTAAACCAAAGCGTCCGTGCCCCCTGCCCAGTTGGCAGAGAGGAACTGCTGCTTTTGAAGTCTTCAGAGGCTTCAGAAGCTTTAAGCTTGTATCTGGCTTCCTTTGTTCCATGCAGTCTGTTTATTTGACTGTAAATAAAGTGCCATTTACAGACAGAAGTTAGGAAGTGGATTTTTGCTTGCCCGACTAATCTCTCATCATGATCATTAGGTCACAAAGTAGAAGCCTGTCACCAAAAGCTATTAA
>VXBO01010081.1:80912-90914 GCA_013400135.1 Rhinoptilus africanus
AATCCAGATAGTGAATTAGTTTTTTTTTTTTATTTCAAGATTCTTAAATTATCAAAGTTCATTGCCTGAAGGCAGCAACAGATGCTGAATCTTTCCAGCCTAGAATATAGAGTACTTTGAACCTAGATGTTTCAATGATTGGCACCCTTCTAATGCATAAGAGACCCTCTTATTCTGGCACAGGCTTAAAATAGGTTTGAAGCAAACTTAGCATTTTCTCTTTTTTTGGCTACAAATGCTTGAATTTCTTGTTCTGAATACTGTATTTAGATAGATGTACAAAATGGATAAAAGATGGCCTTATGGTGTAAGCACTATATAAGATGGAGGAAAATGGCAGGAAAATGCCTAGTATATTACTGCAAGGCTATACTTTCTAGGCCTAAACCAAGTAAGATTTGTGTGGAGTAGATCTAAAAATCAAAACCCTGCTAATGGTTATAAAAATGTGGAATTTAAAATGACTGTGATTGACTGAAATACGCTGAAACTCTGGTTCACTTGATGATGGTCGTGGTCGGTCAAAGTGTATTTGCCAAGCCTTTCTACTTTGATTTTGCAAAGCAGTCATGAATGAGAGGCAAAGCTGGTCCATAAGGGTATTGTAGATGACAGTGTGTCTTCAGAGGTGGGTTTGATCTTCTCCCTTTTCTTTTCGCTGTCCTGGACTATTTGCCTGTCCAGAAAGTGAGGATGATAGAGACAGTTTTGAGAAGAGAACTGTGGTCTGGCAGACAGTTTTCCTGTTACTACAGGTAGAAGTTCTTGCCCTCAAAGAGCAGTGCTCTGATACTGCAGTAGTGCAAATGATTAACAAGAGTAAAACCAGAATGAAACCAAGCCTCAGTGGTAAATGGGAAGGACAAATGAAATGGTTCAGAGAGTAGATGGTATGGGAGGCTGTCAAGAAAAAAAAAAGAGAAACTGCAAGTAGCTGAAGCATCTGTAGGCTGGGCCAGGCAGTGCCTTTGCTCTTTGGAATCAGCCCCCATCTTGGAGAAGGCTGGACCACCGTAGCAGCCGTGGAAGGTCCAGGGAGGGGTGTTGCATTGCCGAAGGCGGGGCAAGGGGGGAGGTGGACAGATGAGGAGTAACCCAGCGCGTGTTGTGTTGAGCCATGTCTGACTCATCACAGCACCCGAGGGGAATTTGAATCAACACAGAGACTTCCCTTCAGGCAGTTGGTTGTGACATCTGGTCTCTCTAGTTTTATCCAGTTCTGGAAATTTTTGCCCTGGCTGTAGCGTTTAATAAGACCCTCTCCTTAGACACAATTTAAAAGATCCTCCATGTATTTGCACCAAAGTTGGCCAGTGGACTTAGGCAAAAAACATTTAGCAAAGTTACCACTTGGTGAGAGGTGTGATTTGCTAGTTACTGTGTAACAGAGTCCAGGCAGTCAAGAGTTTTTCTCCAGATATCATTGAATTTGGGGTCCCACTGGAAATGTTTGTCATTCTAGGATACTTTTGGCTCTTCACTCAAAAGCAAAAGTTTATTTCCATGTGCACCCTCTAACTTGGAGAGATAGTCTTCTTCTGTATTTACATGCGGGATGGCATTGCGGTATAGTCTTCTGTGGCCTTTGAGAGTGGGGCACTGCTAAATTGTGTTTGATTTCTGACTGAGGATAATGTAATTTGGAAACCACAGACCCAAAAGCAAACACAGGATGTGACATGAGCAAAATATTTTGATACAATTCAGTATATTAGATCACAAAATTATGACTGTCAGTATCTGTCTCAACTCCTCTTTTTCCTCTCCCCAAAACCCAGACTTGAGCAATGAATATATGTGGTTGTGTTTAGTGTCAGAAGTACTGCAAAACACAGAGTGATATGTCTGTACACATTGTGTTCTCCAGTCTTAAGTAACATGACTCAGGAAATATATTTATCTCTAAGGATGTTTCTCAAGGAACCATACTTTTAGCAAAGGGTGACTGCTCGCTTTCCAGAGGCCAGCTGTAGATAGTGGTTGAAATAACTAATATATGACTTCCTGTTTTGAGTTCGTGCTGAAAAAGTAGTAACTGTGTGAGTTGTATTTAGTCTTCTGCTAGTAATGTTTGTGTTTCCTATTTTATGGGCAAAGGTACAAAATTAATTGAAAGTTTTTACAGGTTGTGAACTTTGCCTCCAAACCTGCGGTTGTGATTTTAATGTTCTCAATATGATGTTTTTATTGTTATTACTATTACAGCTGAGCTACTGTGATGGACTGCTTTATGCTAATATAATCCCTCTTAACCTCTCTTCTGAAGCTGGTTTTAGGACCTGGAAGAGAGTGATACCAACAATGAGCTCTCTGCCCATCAAAACCAGAGAAACGCTTAGAATTTAAGCTTATATTTTTAAGATGCCAAAAATAGGCTCATGTCTCCTTAAAAGTTCCCTGTTATAAGGGATTATCATAAAGGCTGCCACTTTACTTCACAATGACTCATACTAAATAACTACGGTGAGGCGTATTTTGTGTGTAGAGCAGTTAAAACTCCTTCTGTCTGGGCACACAGGAAGGGAGGGGAAATGTGAGGGATGTTGTTTAACCCGTACGCAACTTCATGAATCTGCCTCACCTGGGAAGCTCGGGCAGTAAGTGTGCAGTGCAACCACAGGTCATGATTTCTTCTGTCAGTACCATTTTTGGAGGGTTGTCAGGAGCCCCAGGGTATTCATCAGCTGGAGCGTAGCTTGTTCCTGAGATCCCATCGTTGTGCCAGTCCTTTCACCTCCAAGCTGGGAGAGGAGACTCCGGCCATTTTCCTGTGGCTTCTCTGGTGGCTATTCTCCTGGATGTCCATCTACAGCTTTTGATCAGAAAGCACTCAGGTCCTTTCTGAATGAGGAACGGGCCCCCCATGCCCGCAGCAAACTCGTGACACTTAGGACCTTGTCGCCAGCCCACACTGCCAGTTCCCCAAAAAATGGCATGGAGTGACATACCCTTATTCCTAGGCACACAAGTGCCCAAGGAACAGCAATTAATGCCATGACCACAGCAAAGTGGAGTTTCAGTATTAAGTGTCATGATTTATTAATGCAGTTCTATCCTGCATGTTTGTATTTCTACGTTTTCCTGTTTGGACAACTGTTCAGACTGTTTGGACTGAAAACAAAAGCTTCTGGCATGATAATGAAATGACTCAAAAATGTAGATTTTCCAATGCAGTAGATAATCTGATTTTTGTTCCAGTGCTTCAAGCATTAAGTTGCAGATAGACACCAGTATACAAACAGTACTAGCAGGTACAGTTAGTATATTTTCATTTTAATGCATCTCAGCAGGCTGTTACGTGTTTGCTGTGCCATAAGCTTAACTTAGGCCTTAAGGTAAAGGAGGATAACAGACGTCTGAATCATATTTCTTGCCTCCCTTCAGCTAAAACATTCCCATTAGTAATGCTGCTACTTTTGTTAAGGCAAACAGTGAATGCGTCATTGATCTCTGCCTACAGTATTATAACACCTATAAAGAGTGCTAGGCAGGCAGTACGCATGGGCAGATGGGTAATGCAGGGAAAAGGCTGGGTTTTTTCTTGCACATGTCAGAGGCTACATTTTATTTACTTTTATCGGGGGAGCTGGCACAGATGAAGAACCTTCTTCACTGCGATTAAAATTCTTCATTAATTGCTTCTCTGATTATCATAATCTTTCTGTTAACAGGCATTCTTCATAACTGCTGTGAAGCCTACAATGTTGGGCTCCTAGAAGCAAAAATATTTTCTGGCCCATCAAGAGAGCAGTTTGGATATTCAGTTCAGCAGTTTATAAATGAACAAGGCAAATGGTAAGCAGTTTGAACACCTTGTTTTATGTCCAGTTAGAAGGTTAAGGAAAAAATGTTGCAACTGGTTTTTCTTTTATAGTTCCAAATTTCATTTAAATGTGTTCCACTTTTATTTCTTTTTATATTAGAGATGTTTTACTATTTATATTTTACTATTTATTTACTTTATATTAGCTATCTTTTTACTAGAAGGTACTTACATTTTTAAAACAAAAGTGAAAATATTCTAAAGGCCTATGCACGCGAAGCTTCAGGCTTTTTTCCTTTACACAATGCTGTCTGAGGTCTTCCCTTCTGTTAATCTTTTACTTTCATCTCCAACACACCAGTTTCCTCAGACTCACAATTGCTGTAGAATTTTAGCTTTCCTTTCATTCCCTCTTTTGTCAGTAGCGTCTCTGTTACACATTACACATTTGTGGGATAATTTTTCATTTTAACATTGTTGAGGTTAAAACAAATTATTAGGGCTGGGAAGTTCTAATGATGAATATCAAAATTAAGTTAATTTTGTGTCATTTTGTGTCTGACATAGTATTATCTTCACTTCTCAAGGGACGGAATATTTGGATGTGTATCATAACACGGTGCTAGCAAAGTCCTTGTGTCCACTGCATCTCTTCAGCCATAAAATTTGATGAGAAGTCCACTGTTGCCACAACATTGGGCTCGATGAGTAATTAGTAAAGTATTTTTTCTAGTGCTGTTGGTTTCAAAAATAACTTTAAAATATTAAGCCAGAGTAAGACCATTTACTTTCATGGTGAGGATTGTATGTCTATAACTAGTTCAGTCATACTCAACTACTTTAAGTGGTTATTTGTGTAAACATGGTTTTAAGCCTATAGTGGAAAGTCACACAAGTATTATGATAAGCCGAGATGGTATTTTAGATGTATCATTCTCCGTAGATTGATAGTGTCAGGACCAAATGTCACGGTTTTGGCCAGATTGGCCAATCAGAATGACAGATGCCCCCCCATCCACCGCTCGCAAAGAGAGGAGAGGAAGAGATAAGGAGATTTACAAGTTTAGAAAAAGGACTAAACTACTTTAATGAAAATATTAATAAATAGTGAAATAATAAACAATAATAAAATTTTTAAAAAGTATACAATACATACAAAACCATATCCAGCTCTCAGGATGATGATCGCGTCACCATCAGGCACAGGGAAAGCCCCAGACTGGAGTCAGCGACAGATGGGAGCTGGATTCCGGATCTGGAGTCAGGAGTACTCAGGATCAAAGATCAGGATCAAAGGCAGACGCACAGACAGGGTCCTCCTCGGATGTCAGCCATTGAAGAGAGAGTTTACACTTTGGTCTCTCAGCTTTTATCCTGAGTGTGATGCAGATGGGATGGAATACCCCGTTGGTCAGGTTTGGGTCACCTGTCCTGTCTGCTCCCCCCTGCAGCTGTGACCCCTCTGTGCTTTTCCACTTCCGACCCTCTAATGGGACAAATAACAAAGTTAGCTCACCTTGGTCGTTACAGCAATAACTATAAGCAAGAGCCTCCGTGCATACCATTGGTATAACCAGGTCTTATCACTCTGAGAGTGAAGAGTTTCTGAAAAATAGGCTGTTAATTTGAGGATTTAGTCTGTTAGAAGAGCCCCAGCTAAAAAGCAAAATTACAAAACAGAAAATTGGTTCTGTTTTACCTCAAACTGGGACACGAAAATAGCCACAAGCTGGCATCAGCAAATGCTTAAGTGATGATGGACAGATAGTAAGTAACTGAACTCCTTTCTGTAAGAGGAAAGTAAGATGTCAAAATCTGAAATCCATGAAAATGCATATGAAAATATTGCATTTAGAGTTCAGAAAAGCCCATACAAAAATATTGAGCTAGCTGAGACATTTGTGTATAGCCCTGCACAGAGATACTGTGCAGTTGCAACTGCTTGCATATGCAGAGATGTAAGATTACCTACATCCCACTGCATCTCTGACATTACTGTGTTTGCCATCAGTGATCAGGAGGCAAAATAAGTGGAGAGCAGAGCTGTATCCTCTGAACTAGGAGCTCGACCCTCCGTTGGGTAGGCTCACAACCTACCCCCTCTCCTCATCTGATGTTGTGGTGGCTTCTCACTGTGTTTCTGCCTGCTTTAATTATGTGTTTAGTCACCCATAGATCAGAGCTTTCTTTTTTTAAAAACTTCTGTGTAAAGCCATTAAAGGAGAACAAGAATGTCTGCCTGAAGTGAATTGAATGCTTTGGCTCATACACAGAGAAATTATGTCTGGTGTTTTATACTTCTTGTAAGTTTTTTAATAATCTTGCAACAGGAACAGTAAGTTCCAGAGTCACTCAAGCTATTTATGTTTTATATTTCCATGTTTTATTTTAATTACGATCTAAAGACTTCCTCCACTACCGCTTTCTTGAATAATGTGTGGTGGAGTTTGGGAAAGAGTAACTTTGGATTAATTTTTCCTATATTCTCCCAACTATATGAATATTATGAATCTGGGAGGCTTTCCTGTACATAGACACTTTGTCATTCGTTCATTCACTGCACTTTGACCATATCTCCGAAAGTCAGGGGGATTTCCTCAGTTCATGTTTGAGTAACCATGGCTTGTTAGAGACTCTTCAGTGAAGAAAAGCTCTTTTCAGTCTTCCTCTCCAGAAATTATTAAGATAAGCTTAAAAAAAGAGTCAGTCATGGTTTACTCTCTTGTTCTCTTTATTTCTAGGCTATTTTGTTTTTCTTGGGACAATAGAGCTTTTTCTTGTGTGCATTATTTAAAGAAAAAAAACCAAAAACACCACAAAACACTCAAGACATTCAGTAGAGCTGCTTTCTCCTATAAGCGATGCAGAGGCTGCAGTCCATCTGCAGAGCACTTGTTGACATGGCTGAACTAGGAGTGAGAGAAACAGACTGAGCCTTGCATAAGGTCGGGATGCTGGTTTTTGTCGGAGGGGAGCATTTATTAGCGCGCGTATGCTTTTATGAAGAGCTCATCATCGTGCAGCAGGAGTGTGATGCACTTGAGAACTCTGTTGAGGCGCAGTGGGGCTGCTCACCACATCAAACGCTGCTGGGGCTGCACCTCTCTCCAAGGGAGAGGTTATCCACAATCTGAGATCCACCAGAAATTTTATCACTTCCTAGACCTTGCTTATTTTAATAAAATCACATGGCATTATATTAAATACAGCTTTAGAAAGCCTCCTGTACTCTCTCAAAAAGCAGAAAAGAGAGATACAGAAAAAGCAGCAGATGCTAGTTATATTATTCAGCTGTATTTCTGGGAGGTACAGAGGCAATAAGGGCTATAGAAAATGATAAAAAGAAGAGATTTGTTTGCAGAACTGGGACTGCATGCAGCAGTATGTTACCGCTTTTCCTTTGAGACGAGTTCAGAGAGAAGAGGGAGGACAGTCCAACCAAGTGTGTAGAGCTATGGAGGGGGCTGGCATGTGTTGGGAAGCTATGACACAAACCAGCAAGGGACCCCTTTTTGTGTAGAGTCAGATGATCCAGGATAATTGGACACTGGTCTGCTGTGCAACGATGGCATGTGATGCTCATAAATAAGGACAAACTTGCAAGTCAAACACAGATCAAGCTTTTCACGGCGTCTGGTAGGAATTTTGGAACAGGAGCTCTTTAGTGAACTCAAGGAAAATTGCAAACACCAAAGAAACTCATCAATTAGAAAAGTTTAGGCAGTCCACCGCACAAGTAATTAGCCACAACAGAAACATCATTCAGTTTATGCTCTGGTTCACGCTATCATGAGATCATCTGTGTTTGGACCTTACATTGAGACCAAATTCTCTGTTAATAAGCATAATCTTTTAGCAAGGGGGATTGTACCCTGTCAAGTTCATCTTGCGTGTGCATGCCCTGAACAGCATCGGACAGTACCTTCTGCAAAGATAACAGTACTTACTCCATGCTGACACTTGGTTTTATATCTGTCTCAGGTGAGGAAGATTAAATAGCTGTATATAGCTGTTAAAATGCTTTTTCCTGCTTATTAGTGTCTTCAGTCTTGGATACATTTCACAACAGAGCTAAAATCTCAGTCTGCTGTTGAGGTACTGTTTAATATCAAATTTCAGCCACCCTGCTCGGCTTTGTCTGTGTGATTAGGATTTGGAAATTTTGATATTTTTTTTTTTNGATGATAAGTGTTTTAGGGTGTGCAAAGAAGCATCTATGAGAGTGAAGAGTTTTCTGGTTTTCATATCTCTTCATCGCTTCCTGTAATTGTAAGGAAAAGGTCCAGATGATTTAAGAGGTCCTTTCTACTTTTATTTTCCTATTTCCTATTAGCCACTAAAGAGCAAATGCATGAAAAGAAAAAAGAAAAAAAGAAACCAGAAGATCTAAAATGTGCTCTAACAACAGCTGGGAATTCAGCCTTTCACCATGAATTCTGATTTTTTCTGCTACATCACACTTTGCCAGTTACTAGCTTTGTCATGGTGTAATTTCCCAGAAATAATTCCTGTTGCACTTTGATCTGCCACTCCTGCAGCCTGTGTGGTATGGCAATGCTGCTGAACTTTATTTGACTTCATGTGGTTCCATTACTTTGTATACAATGTTGGAGACTGCTTAAGGAGATTAATAATAAAATCAGTGGCAATATCACATGCTAATCACAATAGTATTGTGTAAGGATAGTCTACAAGGACACATACAGAAGTTTTGTAAAAATAAATATTTAACTCATGGCTGGAAAAGCCCGTTAATTAGTACACTATACATGCCACAGTTTATTTGGAAACAAGCATTTTCAAGTATTTTAATACTCGTTTCTTGCATTCTTTCCTGATACATTCTATTTCACTCTGCTTCGTGTGTATCCTGTTTAATCACAGTAAAAAAATATTTTTGTAGTTAGCAGGATGTTAGCCAGATACTCTCTTGCTTTCTTCACTTCTAATGTTTCAGAAAGATACACATGCATTTTCCCAGAGCAGGATTGCGTAACTCTGTACTGTAATGCTTTATGTTAATTTTCAAAGGCAGGTAGGATTTGCTAATCTCTAATATATATTAAGGCTCATATTAATGTTAAGTAAGGCTCAGGATATGAGAGAAATAATAAATAAGTATTTCCTAGGACCTTTAAGGTTTGCAGTTAAAAGTAGAGGGCTAGGCTTGGCAGAAATTGTTTAATAACTTTTTCTCAGGAGTGTATTGATGGCATGTTAGACTAGTTAAGTCAAATAAGGGAAGGAGTTTAATATCTCTGCTCCTTTCTGAAAATCTCAGTCTTAGTAATAGTAAGTTCTACGTGTTAGATTATGTGTATCGAGTGGCATTTTTTGGCCTACAGCATAGTTCTAGCATTTGGATTTGTGGACCCTACAAGTCTACAAGGAGGACTAATACAGCGAAGGGGAAGGTAATACAATAGTTTCCAGTAAAGCATGAGGAGTGCAAGCTAAATGAAAGACAAAATTAATTTTCCTGTGGGCACAGATGGCAGGGATTTAGATTTGGGTTTAAAATAAGAAGATTTTGTCTTGTTTGGCTTACCTCTTTCTGTTTGTACCNAGCAAGGGGGATTGTACCCTGTCAAGTTCATCTTGCGTGTGCATGCCCTGAACAGCATCGGACAGTACCTTCTGCAAAGATAACAGTACTTACTCCATGCTGACACTTGGTTTTATATCTGTCTCAGGTGAGGAAGATTAAATAGCTGTATATAGCTGTTAAAATGCTTTTTCCTGCTTATTAGTGTCTTCAGTCTTGGATACATTTCACAACAGAGCTAAAATCTCAGTCTGCTGTTGAGGTACTGTTTAATATCAAATTTCAGCCACCCTGCTCGGCTTTGTCTGTGTGATTAGGATTTGGAAATTTTGATATTTTTTTTTTTNNNTGATATTTTTTTTTTTTTTTAGTTTATGTTATGGGATGTTTCTTTTTTAAAATATTTTGTTTCATTCCATGTCGTGTCAGTAATGACACCTTAATATGCACTACCCCTACTGATGTATCACATAATCATTGCAGTACTGAATAGTTTTAAAAATCATCACATACCGCTCACCAGTCATGAAAGCACAGGAGCCTTTCTCCTGAGGTGGAGTGTTGCTACTTCAGACTAAAATGATGTTTTGCTGAAAAGACATATTTCTCACATTTCAATACATTTTCAAAACATTCTGATTTTAATGAGTAGGGTAATTTCTGCCAGCCTTTTTTTTTTTTTTTTTTAATAAAA
>VXBO01010081.1:90934-103730 GCA_013400135.1 Rhinoptilus africanus
ATGCTGCCATCATTACAGCTCCATCTTTTCGTGCCAGCACCACTGCTAACACTGAGTCCCTTGCCCAGATTTTCCTTCCCTCAACTACATGCCCTACAATTTGCCTTTTTCCTGCTTGGAGAAGCAGCTCTGGCTTCTGGCTTCTAGGCCTTTTAAGTCTGTCAGTCAAAGTCTCTTGCCATAGCTCGCTGGAGTTTTTGAAGTTTTGAGTCTTTTGTTCAAAGGATGGAAAGTTTTAGATGATGATAAGTGTTTTAGGGTGTGCAAAGAAGCATCTATGAGAGTGAAGAGTTTTCTGGTTTTCATATCTCTTCATCGCTTCCTGTAATTGTAAGGAAAAGGTCCAGATGATTTAAGAGGTCCTTTCTACTTTTATTTTCCTATTTCCTATTAGCCACTAAAGAGCAAATGCATGAAAAGAAAAAAGAAAAAAAGAAACCAGAAGATCTAAAATGTGCTCTAACAACAGCTGGGAATTCAGCCTTTCACCATGAATTCTGATTTTTTCTGCTACATCACACTTTGCCAGTTACTAGCTTTGTCATGGTGTAATTTCCCAGAAATAATTCCTGTTGCACTTTGATCTGCCACTCCTGCAGCCTGTGTGGTATGGCAATGCTGCTGAACTTTATTTGACTTCATGTGGTTCCATTACTTTGTATACAATGTTGGAGACTGCTTAAGGAGATTAATAATAAAATCAGTGGCAATATCACATGCTAATCACAATAGTATTGTGTAAGGATAGTCTACAAGGACACATACAGAAGTTTTGTAAAAATAAATATTTAACTCATGGCTGGAAAAGCCCGTTAATTAGTACACTATACATGCCACAGTTTATTTGGAAACAAGCATTTTCAAGTATTTTAATACTCGTTTCTTGCATTCTTTCCTGATACATTCTATTTCACTCTGCTTCGTGTGTATCCTGTTTAATCACAGTAAAAAAATATTTTTGTAGTTAGCAGGATGTTAGCCAGATACTCTCTTGCTTTCTTCACTTCTAATGTTTCAGAAAGATACACATGCATTTTCCCAGAGCAGGATTGCGTAACTCTGTACTGTAATGCTTTATGTTAATTTTCAAAGGCAGGTAGGATTTGCTAATCTCTAATATATATTAAGGCTCATATTAATGTTAAGTAAGGCTCAGGATATGAGAGAAATAATAAATAAGTATTTCCTAGGACCTTTAAGGTTTGCAGTTAAAAGTAGAGGGCTAGGCTTGGCAGAAATTGTTTAATAACTTTTTCTCAGGAGTGTATTGATGGCATGTTAGACTAGTTAAGTCAAATAAGGGAAGGAGTTTAATATCTCTGCTCCTTTCTGAAAATCTCAGTCTTAGTAATAGTAAGTTCTACGTGTTAGATTATGTGTATCGAGTGGCATTTTTTGGCCTACAGCATAGTTCTAGCATTTGGATTTGTGGACCCTACAAGTCTACAAGGAGGACTAATACAGCGAAGGGGAAGGTAATACAATAGTTTCCAGTAAAGCATGAGGAGTGCAAGCTAAATGAAAGACAAAATTAATTTTCCTGTGGGCACAGATGGCAGGGATTTAGATTTGGGTTTAAAATAAGAAGATTTTGTCTTGTTTGGCTTACCTCTTTCTGTTTGTACCACTCAACAGCTATATGGTTAGTTTTAGGGCTAGCAAAAGTAAAATATAATTGTGAATATTAAGTTCTAGAAGTGGATTGGGTATAAAGAGTGATGGTTCCTTGGTATAAACAGATGTCTGGGTTGGAATCAATGCTGAGGTTGGGGGAAACAGGAGTTTCAGAGCCCACATTACAACATGAAGCCTATGGAGTGAGTGCAAATATGCATGCTGAAAGGGAGAGAACTGCTTTTTCTGAACTCTGTAGATGGTGTTTGTCTCTAGTTTATGCTAATAGCAAGGATGAGGGTTGGCGTTAGGCTTAGAGTTGGGCTTGGATTTGGGGACAGATAGTGCTCAAGTGCGCTTCTCCTCTCCTCCTCCTCTCCTCAGTTGTTTTATGAGTGAAACTATGTGCTTCAGGATAACCCATCGCTGCACAGCGATGCCAGTGCGATGCAGAGATTTAAGGTGAGTTTTGTGACCTGACAGAGTGATGCAGGGGGTGTTTCCAACATCTGTTCAGGTCATTCTTTGAACAGTAGCTGTCCTCATGCAGGGACTCGGAAATACATTTGCCTTCTAGGAAACTTAGAAAAAACATACAAGCATTTATAAATGTACACAGTGCAGTGTTCAGCTTGACAGTTAATGCTGAAAAGCGGTTCCCGTTTCAGATACAACATATGCAGTGCTGCCATCCTTTTAAAAACTGTTTTCTGCTTCCACTAAAACTTTCTCTCTCCCACCAGCCCAGTTAGCATTTTATAACTGCAAATAACTCTATAGTGCCTAACAAGGAGGGAGACTGTAACATCATGTCTTCCTCCTGTCAGTCACTATTGACCGGCTCCAGCCCTATGTGTCACTGCAGGTGTTTGCAGGTTTTATCATCTATTGGCACATGACCAGCAGAGTAGTTTCTCATGAGCTCTGGTTATTTGGTCCTGAGCTATGGTCGTTAGCAACCTATTGACCAATTAAAAAAGATGGTTTCTTACAAAATTCCATATTCTGTAGTGGGGTCCCATTGCTTGGTTTTTTCACAGTCCCATAAATGCATTAATTTCTACCATAGACTGTTCTGCTGCTGGGGTAAACACACACGGTCTCCGCTTTCTAATCATCCATTTGATTTTTTCATATCCCTTGAGATCATCTTCCTATGGTCATGTCTTGCCTTACCCTTATTTCACTGCACGTTAGACTGTAGAAAGAATTGTCCTTCTCTTCCAGCCCTGCACAGGCCTATACAGTCTGGTGGTTTCACTTGCTGAGAGTTGTGCTGAAAAATCGGTGTTCTTAAGCAGTATTCACAGGGGCTGATTTAACCTGATTTGTTCAGGGTTTCAGATAAAACTTAGAGGGGTCTTGAGGAGCAGATACAGGAGTGCAAACCTTGTGGCACCTTATGAGGGAATGAGTCAGAGAAAGTGAATCACTTCATACTGTAGGCACAAATTATCCTAAGTCTTAACTTTCTTGTTCAGGATTAAATACTTCACACAGCAGGCTGTTATCACCTGCAGTATTTTCTTTCTGACTCAAGGTTGTCAAGGTGTGGTAGTGTTCAAGCTCAGGCATAAGCATGTGACTGTTGCTGAGCAGATCCTCTAGCAAATGCTTCTTAACAGCTAAAAGAATAGCTTCAAAGGAATCATTTAACCATTAAGTGGCAGGACAATAAATTCTTTGTCTCTCAGTCCCCAACGTATGTGTTTCTAGATTTGTGTGCATCCACGTATATTAATAATCTTCAACATATTTCTTATGGCACTATGACACAATGTCACAGGAACAACAGTATTTGAGGCAGCCTAATATCCAGAAGCCTCTCCACGGAAGTTGTCCCTGGTGAACCCAGTGTGTTCACGTGCAAGTAAAGCTGCTGAATAGCTCTGGAGCAGACTCCTGGGTGCTGTAGGTGCTGTATCTGGTGAAAGCCTCTTTATCTGCTACCTACAGAGTGCTGTGCAGTAATACTGCTAGACTTTTCCATAGACTTTCCATAAAGACCTAATGAAGTTCCTGTTACTTTAGGTTGTTGGTTGGTTCACCCTGGAGTGGCTATCCAGCTAACCGAACTGGAGATATCTATGCGTGTCCTGTTGGGACGTCCAAAACCACATGTAAAAAATTGAATTTGCAAGGTAAGTTGTAATAAATAATGTCCTGCCACAATAGCCCCATTTTCCCTCGGTTTTGTACCAGCCAGTTTACCTCATGAAATGTTTTCTTAACCGTCTCTCTGCATAATCTCAGTCTGCGTCCTTTGTGTGTGTGTCAGTGCATGTGTCTCTGGTACGTTCTCAGCTCCACGGCTGGTGCCATGTCCCTCAGCCTGGGCTCCCGTGGCTGCTCAGGAGTCTCCTGAGCTGGAGCGGCTGGAGGAGGCCGCCACGCTGTTAGCATCACTTGACACTTGTTACGTTCTCATTTTGAATGGCACTTAGTCAATGTGTATTATATGAAGCCTTTTCTGCCTGTGCTTTTGCAGGCTTAGTATAAAATGGGGCTCGCTTTTGGATACAGTGAAAATACAGGGCAGCAGAGTGTGCTGAGATGCCTACTTTATGTTTATTTGTGGTGTGGAGCATTTTTGTCCTCCACTTGCTCCTCCCAGGTTTTTGTCTAAAGCCTGATACTGGATCAGAGGAGTCTGGTGTCCTGAGGAATGCAGCAGTAGCTGCTTGGCTGCAGCTACTCAGCCAGCCAAAAATGCTCAATAGGTAGACATTTTCTTCCTTTCTTTTGCCTCCAGCTTTCTTGAGGGCAGGTACTCTAACTGGCCATGCTTAATTCATGTCTGTAGTTAATGGTTAGCAAATTTTGGACAAAGATTAGTATTCATTTCCTTTGTTTCAGATTTGTATGCAGCCATTTGAAAGAGCCGTCTTAGATGCTGAGAAATCAATCTTTCAGAAAGGAATTCTAACATAATAAATTGCTTCTGCATCTTATGTACTAGTCTGTGATAACTTGATCTCTTTTTATTTCAGCTTTAATAAATATCCCAAATGTGACTGAGATAAAGGAAGACATGAACCTTGGGTTGACTCTGATACAGAACTCAAAAACAGGAGGATTTTTGGTACGTATACAAGGACTTACTCAGTACACATAGAAATTCCTGAGGATAATAACAAAACTAGAATTCTCCACATTTTTTGATAATTTGAAGATGAATGTTTTTTATTATGCAGCATAGATTAATACATATTTTGGATATTTTAAAATATTCTATCCTACTGTCATTACCTATAGTCCAATATCAGGAAAATTATGAATTCTCTCCTTCATTATTTATCTAAATATCCTATCAAAGGGCACATAATTAAAGGCAAGACAACATAGGCAAGAATATTTCCACCACGGACATCTTTAAAGCATCTTGTATAGTTCTGATTATACTTTCAAAAGACAGTATGGGATGTCTCCTCTACCATGCGCAGTTGCAGAGTGACTGTTCTCCTCAGATGTTAGGATTTCTAGTCATGTGGATCTGCAATATGTTTTATTTGGTTAGTGAGATGGAGGAGGATGCATTTTCTATGTTTGTATTGTGCAAACCACTGTCCTTGGAGCCTGTAAAACAGATGTCATAAATAAAAGGAAGTTAACACCTGTTTAATGTGTTTTTTGACAATCTTAACCATAAGCATGAAAACTGTTCCAGTGAAGGTGTATTCCAGTTTGGTGCATACATTGTAGGCACGTGCAGTAATTAAGTGAAACAATAAACTACAGAAAAGAGCTTTGAGGCTCACTTTAGGCTTTGTGTTTTTCTGTTGCATCTTCCACAAAAGTATTCAAGTGTTTATTATCTTCATTACCACATAGCCCAGTTCACTGAAGTACTTAAAAACAGATCTATTTCCAGCAGCTTTCTTGGAGCTAGTAAAGTTAATCATAACTTCAAAGTACAGCAACAGTGCTCTTCTTGATTGTTCGTTTAAGAAGGCATTGATTTAAAAAAATCTTATTCTGTCTCTCAGATAATATCTTTAATGATTATTAATACTGTCCCATGCATAGCCACTTCTAATCAGTGTCAGTAAGGGCAGTGATTTAAAACATTTCATGCAGAATAACAGGTATTTTCTAATAATACTTCTCTCAGTCAAAAATAATTTCCTGAACCATACGTTATTGATTGATTCTCCTTAAATTGCATAATGTAACCAAAAATAAAGAAGTTGAATGCTAAGACATGAAAAGTTAGCCATGTCTTTGGCCATGGGAGTTCTTTTTGACATGAGAGAGTCGGGTGCTGGAGACAGGTGCTTATCTGTGACTCATCCTCAGCAAATATCCAAAGCCCCATGACTTAGTTGTGGCAATAATTAGACAACAAGCCGTGACTGTCTGCTCATAACTGCAAGCTGCTGCTTGGGCTTGGCTCCGAGGTGCTGCCTCTGGCAGGTGGCCTCTGTGGTGCGCTCTTTGTGATATGCTCAGGGCTTCCTCCTCCCAGCTCAGTGTCCTCCTGCCTCCTGCGGCTGCTTCTCTCTCGGCCTCCCCCGGCTTGCAGCAGCCTGTGCTGCATCCCCCGGGCTGCTTGGCTGGAGCGTGACCCAGCCTGGCGTGTCCCTGACATAGCTCATGAGTCCCGCTGTTTCAGCGGCGTCATGCCATGGGATTGCTTCCCACAGGTATCCTAAGTAGAGGACAGTCATTTCTACACCCTCACTATGTTTTTCTGAGGCATGCCTGTTCCTGTTGGAAAGGTGCTTAAGAATTTCACTGGAGGTTAAGAACTTTTGTTTCTGGATTTCTGATCTAAGTTTCTATCAGTTTGTTCTTGGGGCAGAGCTATGCCTTTAGTCGAAAGGAACAGCTGCCATCTCCCTACGTGTAAAATCTCCTTTCTGTATGTAGCATCCCACAATCGTTCTGCTTTGTCCTTTGCTGTGAAAAACAAACACAGAGGTTTTTTGGCTGAAATGAGCTTTTTAAAATACACCTCTCTCAAACATGAATGACCAGATCTATGCTGTATTACACATGAGTCTTTCCAGCGCTTTCCAGATGTAGTGTATTTGGTATTTCCCTGTCTCAACTGCAAGTGCTTCTTATCACATAGCTTAAGGCCGCATTTGCTTTGCCTGCTGGCTATGTGGTTATGGTCATCCTGCAATCAGCCAGTGCCCAATCCATCTGCTATTCTCTTCCACTCAATGAAATATCAGTTTATGTCCACATTTCTTAGCATTAGTCCTTAAGGGCAAGTCTGCGCCCTTTTCTAATATTACAGGTTTCAAATTCATCAGTTTTCCCCTCATTAATGATGCATCTTAGATTTCTGACTGTAACAATGAAAGAACATTAGAGCTTTTCCCTTTTTTAAAGTGAAGACCAGTAAAGTTTATTAGAACATTCCTACTTCTTGCTCCAAGATTAACATCACAATTTTGAGTTACCACTAATACAGAAGAAAACTAGAAAACGGGCAAGTGAGATTGATCTAAAAAGAAATTTAAATTAAAAATAAATTAAAGACTAGTAACACTCCTCCAGCTTCTTAGTTAGCAATATAGATGATTTATTTTGTCCCTTTCACCTCTGTAAATATCCGTCTTTTCCAGTAAAACTGATCATGCTCCATGTAGCAGCTTAAAAGAGCACTTACCTCAAGATCAGATAATGCAGATGGACTTCCTTTATTTTGTCTAGAAAATCTGCGAGCTTGTCAAAGATGTTAAGATAGTTTGATGCAGTCTACCACTGGTAAACCAGTGTGTGAACCGATACGTGAGTTAGCTCATTTTCCATTTACTTCTGCCTTTAATTACCTTTTTTTCAATATTCTTGAGAAAAGGGCAATAGTGCTGTTCACTCTCTCTTCTCTTCCTAAATAGAGATGGTGCATTTTCTGTTTTCCAGGCTCTCCTGAATGGATGGGGCAATCAGAAAGTATATGTAGTGAAGCTATCATTTTGTTTCAGAGCTGTTGGTCAGAGGTTATGTTTTTTCCTTGAGCTCCTAACATGATTTTCTTCTCAAAGAAAATCACCATCAGCCCACTCCCCGATATCCTCAGATATCCTCATGACAACATACTGTCTCGGTATTTGTCTAGATACTTTTGTAAAAGTCCTTCTAATGTCAGAAGTGTGGCTGTCATGCAACCGGCTGGTTGATCCAGCTAAAAACATTTCTTTTTACAGAGATCATATTCAGCAAAGAAGCAAGATTATTTTTCCCGGAAGGCAATGAAACACGTAGCCGAGGGGTATGTGAGGCCAGGGCCAAACTTGTCCTTTTAGCTGTAGCTAAATAGGGCAGTGCATGCCGTGAGGCTGCACGCTCACTGGAGACGATGAAGTTTAACTTGTAAATATTTTGGCAAAGTGAATTTCTCTTGGGAACAAGGCTTCTCAAATTAATAAATACGTGTGTTTGTGTGTGCGCATTCATCACAGAACTCTTCAGGCAGGTCACGCTGTTGGTGGCAAGAAAGCCTCCTCTCTGCGTGCTCCCAGGGACCCGCATGCCCATGGCTCGGATGCCATCTCCTGGTTACTGGAAGTATTTCTCTGCACGCTTAGAAGCGATGTGCAAGTAGCAACCCTAGTTTCAAACCAGTAGTTTGTAGAGCAGCACAGATTTCCTTGCAGACCGAGTCACGGTCTCTAGATGTTATAGCCGCGCATAGTGTGGAGGGGACAGCTTGCAGAAGGAGGCACTAGGATGATCATGAATAGAAAATCCTTTACATAAGAAAGTCTATGGAAGGGGTTAGTACACCGTCACCGTGATTCCAAGGGATTTGGGCCTGATAACCCAAGAGGGCTTCTCTGATCCAATATGCCTGTAGTCCTGCTTATTGTGGTTTTGTATATGACATACAGTGAGACGAGTATTTGTTATTTTTATAGTTTCTTTTTTGTTGTTATTTTTAAAGACTTGTGGTCCCTTGTGGGCACAGCAGTGTGGAAGCCAATACTATGCAACAGGAGTCTGTTCTGAAATCAGTCCAAGTTTCCAGATCCTAAGAAGCTTTTCTCCTGCCGTTCAAAGTAAGGCAACATGTACAAACCAGATTCAATTAAAAAAACATATCAAACGAAATCAAGATATGTTGTGTCGGGGACTCTTAATTTGGGATTAAAAAAAACCCCAAAAAAGTGCAAAAAGTAAAGTCCTGTAATCCACACGTAAGGACTCACAAATTGTGATCCAGTGCTGTATAAATATGGACTCGCTCCTCTGAATTCAGAGGCATTGCACCAGTGCAGGCTCAAAATCTGCATATGCATCTATTGAGTCCTCATTCTGGCAAAACCTTCCTGATCTGAAGCGTTGCCTGTGTGAGACCTAAATATGCACCTCTGGATTTAGCTAGAGTTGTAAGTACATTGAGACTGAAAGTGTATTTAATCTCCAATTTTATTTTTGTTTTAGAGTGTTCCTCTGTCATAGATATTGTGGTGGTTTGTGATGAGTCAAACAGTATTTATCCCTGGGATGCAGTGCGGGCATTTTTGAAAAAATTTGTCCAAGGCTTAGATATAGGCCTTAACAAAACCCAGGTAAGTCAAAGACATCTTTGAGAAAGATTAAAAAAAAAAAAGGTAATGGCTTTTATTAGCATTTTTAAAGGAAACCAAGTCTGCTTCAGCGTAACTGTAGTACCTACCCCAAAGCCACAGATTATGCAGATATCCTGTAAATTTCAGTATTGATTTTTTTATCTCACAGCTAACCTATTTCAAAAGGGATTAGTAATTTGATTCAAAACATAAACCAACTGAAGTAGATGTTTAGATTATATCTAGTGGAGTCCAATCTTTTTCATGCATTAGGTGTAAAAGTAATTGAAATGTAGTCTTGTGGGGATGGGGTAAAAGTAGAACAGACTTTTTAATGGGCTTTTCATATGGCTCTTACTTTCCAACTGCTGCATCTTTAAAATTGGACTTTTGCTTGGTTACTGGCTGATCTTTGAGTTCTTTTTTCCTTTTAATTTGGTGATGGTAAGGAAAATTTTGCTGCCTTTAAAAACATTTTCTGTCTTTACAGTTGTCCATTTTCCATAAACAGTTCTGGGAACAAAGACTGGGGCACTGGAAATCTCTCTCCCAAAGGCTGCTTTCTTCCTTGGGCAACTTTGGAAGTGAGGTGCTTAAAAGCTAGGCTTCCTGCTCAGTCCTTTCTGAACCTCACCTTTAGCGTCTTCTCCTCTTTTTTCCTTTCACACTAAATGTACGTCTTAGCATATGTCTTTAGTTTCACCTATATTAAAAATAAATAGGGTTTACAGTGCTGTCAAGTAACTAACCTTTAGGATTTCCTTAGAAGAAATCAGATTGAGGTGCAGTCAGCTTGTAGAATTTTTGCTATATTCTCATTTTTCCCGGAGCTCCGTGGATTTTTGCTACCCATCAGCTCTTCCAGATGTAACCAAGCATTTCATGCCTACTATTTCAGGCTGTTTGCATTAACGTGTTGTTGTCCATAAGAAATGACATAAGGTGCGAGAGCATTTTTGCTTTCTTTGCTTTCCAAACATGTTAGTATTAATTGGTTTCATTTGTGTTGCAAGAAAATTATAACCCCATGTGCATATGCAGATCTGTTACTGCAACCTGACAAATAAGTAAGCATCATGATTCTATGTAAATGATTCTAATGCATGATAATCTAACATAATTTCTTTATTGTATAGGTGGGTTTAATTCAGTACGCTAATGATCCACGTGTGGTGTTCAACTTGAATACATATCAAACAAAGGAAGAGGTTGTTAAAGCAATGGAGGGAACATTTCAGAAGGGAGGAGACCTAACTAATACTTTCAAAGCCATTGACAATGCAAGGTAAAACACGTTGATGATTACTGTGCAGCTGATGTAGTTTACGTTACAAGGCAATGATCACATCCTAAATTTCATTCCCACTGGGACTGCATGTGCTGAGAGTTTCTGAGGAGGTTCTCTGCACCAGGCAGGATCCTTCAGGTACATTTACAGTGCCCCATGCAGAACAGTATGGGGACACGTGAACTAAACTTGCTGAAAAGCATGTCTTTAACCGTTTGGGTTGAACTCTTTGGGCTGTCACAGATGTCTGAACATGACAGTGCATCGAACACTGTGGGCAAGCGTTTGGGAAAGATACAAAGCCATTGAAAGAAATAAAGGTTATCCCAGGATTCAGTGGCACCACTGAACATCCATGTTTGCAGGTCAGGCTTTGGTTGATTGCAGAGAAAACCAACTTTGCAATTTGTCACTGCAGCACCAGCAGCATGGAAAATAGGAAAAATGTAAAAACAGTGCACCATGACTCCTAATACCTATACAAACCAGGTCTGTTTCTCAATAGGAAGATGCTATTTTGCAGTTGAATCAAGGACAGGACTCTAAAACAAAATACATGCAGAATCAAATGGCCTTTAAAATCATACTTAGGGACAGGCTCAGCCTGCAACAGAGTTTGTATTTGCAGTGGTATTGAGGAACCTATTCTTATTACTGTTCCCCTTTTGTCTGAACTTGGTGGAGCCAATTCCTGGCTACTCTAGTGTTAGAAAACATTAATTGTTCTGACAAAAAAAAAACCACCCCAAACCAACCTTTTTATTTAAACATCTATTTGTACAAAAAATATTGTTCCCCCTGAATGTACATTTCTATCAGAAATACAATTCAGTCCTGCTTGGGTTTTTGTTGGTTTTTTTTTTGTTCTGCATCCTTTATTACATTTCTGATGGCTCTTTGAGCAGTACTTTGAGAAGAAGCCATCAGGAGCATACTTGAAAATTCTTGTTGCAGTTGTTAATTTCCGAATAAAAGACACTGCAGATGCACCATGTCCTAAGTCCGTGAAGAACATATTAATTGCAGTATATATACCAAGTACCATCCATTATAAATTGACATGTAAGAAATCCCATATTTTATAACAGACAGTATGCCTTCTCACCTGAGTCAGGAGGACGTCCGACAGCCACAAAAGTAATGGTGGTTGTCACGGATGGTGAATCACATGATGGCTCCAACTTGAAGACAGTGATAGGTAAATGCAATGAAGACAATATAACCAGATTTGGCATCGCTGTAAGTAATACCATAATTACATATATTATTGCAGTTTTTGAAACACCATTTTGTTGTTTGTATATGAGAGTGCATGTTTTATATATAAACTGTATATAATCCAGACATTGTTACACTGATGAGACTGAAACTAGGTGAAATTAATCTTTGTGGACTGGTGAAATATTGGTCTTTAACTGGCTGAAAAGCAAAACCAATTATTACCTTGGCAGCTTCACTGTTTTTTCTCCCTTGCCTTGGTTTATGTATTTTTCCTATCTGAATGGTCCCTTTCATGGGAATACAGTCTGATAAGCAATTCAGTAGTATGAATGAAGGTAATTATTTTTTTTTAATATGTAGAATATTTACTCAAAAATACAGAAGGAAGGGAAGTAACACCATGATCTCCTTCACTCTTAATTTTTTCTTTTTTTACCCAAGGTTTTGGGATACTTAATCAGGCATGAACTTGATACTAAAAACTTAATTAAAGAAATCAAAGGAATTGCTAGTCATCCAACAGACAAGTATTTCTTTAATGTGTCATCTGAGGCTGCTCTACTGGAAGAAGCAGGAACACTTGGAGAGCGCATTTTTAGTATAGAAGGTAAGATACTCAATATCTCTGAAAAATTAGACCTGATACTCCCAGCTGATGAGCTAAGAATTTTATTTAGCTTCACCTTCATGTAGTACTGTGAAAATGAGGGGCAGCTGGAGCTGCGGGCTGCTCCTCGGCCGGGCTCTGGTTTGCACACATTTCCCCAGCTACTCCACCCTAAATGACCCTGAGCTTCAAGTTAGTTTCTGCAGTTTGTGGGAAGTATTCCCCAGCTGCTGAAAATATCAGTCAAGTCCTGGGCTTCAGGCATCCACTGGGAACTTGTCCATAGGCATCCAAATGTACTTGGAGCTATTACCACTAGAGGAGTAACGGTATCTTTGTGCTTGTTAGATTCACCTGTGACTTTAAAAAGCAAATCAGAAGACTAGGTTACTGATTACAGAACTGAAAAGCTACAGTAATGCAATCCGTGTGGCATTTACCAGGTGCTGTCCCTGGCATCAGCCGCAGTCCTCTGTGAACCGTTTGGAGCAAGGTGCTGTAGAGGCAGCTCAGAGGCACTTCGACCCCCCCCCCCCAAACCCC
>VXBO01010081.1:103748-125779 GCA_013400135.1 Rhinoptilus africanus
TTTTTAAAGTCAAGTTTTAAACTCTAAAACGCATGGGAGACTTGTGATCTGTCCTCAGCCAGATCAGCCTAAGGAGCTTTTCATGGCTGCAACCTTCCTGCGTTCAGGATGGAATCTTATCTTCTCTTTCACCTCTATCTACTCTTTATCAGACCCGTGCTGCTAATTGAGTCAAGGAGTCTGTGTGAGCTCCCTCTCTTGGGTTTTTTGTACTCCTGTTGAATTCCTGTTACCTGAGTTCCATACATCTATATTAGGAGATATTCCTGCATGTCACAGTATTTTTTCAGGACAATTACAACAGTTTTATAAGTCCTATATGATAATAAACATTAGTTTGAAAGCTGTGAATATACAGTTATTAAAGCTGATAATTTCAGTATATTATTCGTGCTTCCTAGAAAACATAAGAAGAAATAATCCACAGTGACAACACTGTGCAGGCTGATTCCAGCCAACTTTATCCTTTTCTGCCTTTTTTTGGAAGAGACTCATAGCATCATGGCTCCGTCTTACCAATTTCTCATTAAATCCTCCAAATATTCAACACTTTGTTAACTGTCAGATTTCTGTTGCTTGGAAATGTTTTAGAAGAACTGGTGGATTTGGGAAAAAAAACATACAATCCCTACATAGCTACGCTCAGAGGCAGTAATACTGGATCTCTTGTGAGGGTCTACAGGGTTAACCATATGAGAATATTTGTTTTACCAGGTACAGATCAAGGTGATACATTCCAAATGGAAATGTCACAGGTGGGCTTCAGTGCATATTACTCACATAAAAAGGTATGTGAATTTAATTATTTAATGATACTTATAGATGTAATTACATAGGCATGAATGCTTAGAAGTGCAACAAAATAATACTGATAAAACACAATGTCCAATTTTAAGATATTTTTACGATCAGAAGAATATCAAATTATTGTCTTTTTAATTTGAATACCACAAAAAATCCTTCTAATAGATGCTGTATATACATAAAATGAAAAAATATACATTAATATGTGAAGTTGATTAATAGTTACTTTCTTGTAATGATTTTGAGAGGTGTTAATCCAAATATTTCAGTGATTTCTGAGTTCACGGAGCATGAAAAATTCAGTTGCTCCAGGTTAATATTTTGTAGTTGAGTAACTCAGAAGAATTGAAACTATATTGTGAAGCTAGTATATTTCTAGGCAGTCATCAAGATTTAAATAAATCATGCCTGAAAAGAATTTGTCTAATACTTGTAAAGTTAATAATACTTATTTAAAGCATATTTCACTTAGAATAATAAATCAGATATATTTTTCATGCTAATCAGTTTTAAGATTATCTTGACCAAATAGGTCTTCTTTGTAAAATTCAAGTGGTTCAAGCTGTTTTCAGGAATTTCCTGAAAATACAGGAAGACTTTTTCTTTCTCATAGCCCTCAAAGATGAATTAAGTATTTTTTTAAAAGTCTTCTCTATTTACAGAAATTGAATTTTTAATTTACCAAGCACTCGATGCTAGGAAATAGCAAAAATTAAGAAAGATTTTGGGTTTTCTTCCTGAAAATTACATATAGTATTTTTGCTGCCATTTTCTATAACAATATCTCCATTCAGTAAAGAATGTTAATCATGTGAATGATCTAGACCATGGTTGGTTTGTGTGTATAAGTCTAAGATTAAGTATTTCTGTATCTCCTATTCTGTATAATAAGCCATATTAATTTGGATATTAGATTTAACTGTTCTCTCAAGAACATCTCCTTACAATGCACTTAAAGAAGGAAATTTTGTATCTTTTTCCATTAGCTTTTGCATGCTGACACTGGCACTTTTGTTGGCAAAAAGGAGGCTTTAGCTTTTTCTTACTGTTTTGTTTGATCCTCTGTCTTCTGAGGATCATGACAGCATAAAAGCATAGACTTGGCAAGCCCAACTCCAGGGTGGACAGGCTTAGGAAATTATCACAGTGTTTAAATAAACCCATTTTATCTTCAGTTGGAGTGCCCTGGGAGCTAAAGCAGTCACTTAAACTCTCGCAGTAGAGAGGTGATAATCCTTCTTAATAGGGCAGTAAAGTCCTGCATGTAGGTGGTAAGTATAAGCAGCTACAGTTATAGAATCACAGAATCATAGGGTTGGAAGGGACCTCTGGAGATCATCTAGTCCAACCCCCTGCCAGAGCAGGGCCAACTGCTTGCAGTCATTAGACTGCCTTAAACACAGTGATGCAGGAAATTAAGTATGGTAATTTCAGCTTCACTCACACTTTTTTTCTGAAATACGTAGTTCTGAAATACTGGCTTCTATTTTTTTAAAGGATGTTCTGCTGCTGGGTGCTGTTGGGGCCTATGACTGGAGTGGAACGGTAGTTCAAGAGTCTTCAGAGAGCACCACCACCTTTCCAAGCCACGTGTTTGAGAAAATTCTACAGGACAGAAATCATAGCTCTTACCTAGGTACAAAAATACAAATCTGGAAATGTATCAAACCCTTATTAAGATATTAAAGAACTTGGGAAATTCTGCTCTAGCCAGATTCCTGTTAAGAACTGATTTGAGAATATGGAAAGAATTTTGCATCCCAAAAGATTTTATTTAATGGTCAACAGTTCGTTGAGTGAAATCTTTGAAACCTTATTGTGTTTTTAATTCTAGTTATTATCAATGTTGTAAGCTGAAAAAAAAATCAGGCTTTGCCACAGAGACGTAAGAAGTCATGGGATATTAAAAGGCTGCTTAGTATATCTCACTGATCATTATGGGTACCTTCTGTCTTAGTATTTGTATGTACTTCCCCAATTACATGTGGATCAGAAGTTGATTGACTTGTTCTCATTTCAAGTGTGCTCACTCTTTTCTTGGCCTTTTCCAGTTCAGTTTATAGTTTTAAGACTATTGCTGCAGTTTAACAGAGGTCTTATTTATAACCCCAATATATTTTCTGATGCATGTTTTTGTGACCCCAGAAAACCACTCAGTTTGTCTTCTCAGGTTATTGAAATGTTTTCTGCAAACCTGCAACATACCTGCGCTGGGGATTCATCTCTGAATAATGCTACTATATTAAGCACCTCTGACTTTCTTATCCTTGAAGTTATTCAGCAAAATGCTATATTTGCAACTAACTTGCTCTTTTCCCTGTGGCTTAGCAGTAGCTCTTTTACAAGTGTGACCTCTTCAGACTTCCTATTCTTCTCTTTTCTAGAATAATTCTTAAAAGGGCTGGTCATATAGTTTCAGCACTTCTGCACAAGGCACTTTCTAGAGTATTGGCCTTAATCGTTTTGGAGCAAATAATGTTCTTGCCTTTTCTGTCCCTTCACTTCCCTTCCACCTCCTTCTGTCCCCTACTAAGAGCCCTCTGTGCCAGCTTTCTCTCACCAGCTGGGGGGTGCCAAGCTAAAGGGCGGCTAGCACATCACAGCTTGCTAGGCTGGCCCCTGTTCTGCACTGCACCCTCTCACTTTGAATGGCTGTACAGTGTATTAATTAGGAATGCGTGGCCTTAACTTAGAGAATGAAGTCTTGTTTTGTTGTTGCTTGTTGAACTCTAGTCTCCAATGATGTTCTCTTCCTAGAAAAAGAGTGACTGAAAACAAATCTGAATTAGACTGGTATATGTAATGACCAAAGCATAATCCTTTTTGACTGTGCTCCTCACATGGAGCTTGCCAAAGACCTGCATGTTCTGCCCATATACTCTTTATAAATGATGAATTTGTTTTCTTCTGTTAAAATAAATTTGCTTTAATTAAACCACAGAAATGTAAAATATCTAGTAATGCTAGCTTTATAATCCTAATACATGTTTAAAATATTTGCAGGTATTAAAAGATGTTTCCTGAAAACAAATAATGTTAGAATAATGGGAATGAAGATTAAAATCTTGAAAGAAGTTCAGTCAACCTAAGCCCTTCAGCTGACAGGCTATTAATATAGCCTGTTGTATTCAGCCAGTACACTGGGCTGTGGTTTAGTGAGCTGTGGGAAAATGCACTGCAAGCTTTGCAGAAGCTAGGTGTTCCTTCCCAGTTTGAAGGCTGGCCCAAATGTTCATCTCATGTTTCTCTTTATTTCTTCTTGCCGAGGATACTCTTTGCACTCTTCTTCCTATCTCCTTCACAAGCATGACATTTTTGTGGTCTGCATTTCACTGAATAGGCTAAACTATTGTCCGTGCTATTCTGCAAACCTGCTTCAACTTGATCTGGGTGTCATTGTTCTCTCCAGAAGACTATCACAAATTTTATGCATATGTGACAGCTCAACTTCCCATCTGGAATCATCATTCTCTGCAATTAACATACCAGATTGACTCATTCTCTGTGCCTTTACGGATAACCAACTGATGGCTTGTAGTTAATGGTCTCTCACACGTGTTAAATGTTGGCTTCTCTCCCCAGGTTATTCTGTTGCTGTTCTCTCAACTCAGAGCTCCGTTTATTTTGTTGCTGGCGCACCAAGATCCAACTACACTGGCAGAGTAGTGGTTTATGATGTTGACAGCTATGGTAATATCACAATTGTGCAGTCCCAGAGAGGCGAGCAGGCATGTATATTTTGGTCATGGATGCAGATTTTGCAGGCATCTGTTTTTATTGCAATGCATTTGTGCTGAAAATTCCTCATTCTTGCAATGCATTTAGAATCCACTTGAACTCTTCTCTGCCACTAGACTATTTCAATGAGGTTAACTGCAATTCATAAACAGTATTTTAGGAAGTCTTCCAGTTAGTGATAAAAGATAATATACAAAGCTACTTAGTGTAACAGGAGCTGGCAATGTGCACAGCCCAGAAGGCCAGCTGTATCCTGGGCTACAACATAAGAATTGTGGCCAGCAGCTCAAGGGAGGTGATTCTGCCCCTCTACTCTGCTCTGGTGAGACCCCACCTGCAGTACNACTCTGAGAAGTTGTGAAGTAGATGATATCAAGACAGAAATTTGGGTGCTTACTCTCTCTTTCTCCCCTTAGAAAAGAGCAGCAAGTTTAGATGATTTTGGTTTTGTTTGTAAGACAAATCTGAGAGTAAATCAGAGATTGTGTAGTTTCATGTGCACAGTTTAATAAAGAAAAGTATACCTTCCATAGCTTAATCTCTGTTTGCATTATTATCGTCAAGTGGTAAAACCATAGCAGCAGCTACGGGGCAGAAACAGTGGACACATGATTCTTAAAACACTGGAGTATGCTATATAGTAATTTCATTTCACTGTGCTGTTTCATTCATTAATATTGTATTATTTTGGGGTGTAAGTTTTCTGAGTCAAGTACTTTACAAAATCCAGATACAAACACAACTCTCTTACTGCTGATTTCAGATTGGCTCCTACTTTGGCAGTGTAGTGTGTTCAGTGGATGTTGACAGGGATTCCGTGACAGATGTGCTGCTTGTGGGTGCACCAATGTTTATGAATGACCTGAAGAAAGAGGAAGGGAGAGTATACATGTTTTCCATCACAAAGGTAAGAATGGTGCTGTAGCAAAGCTAGAATCGTCTTCCTGCCTCTCCATCCATGATAAGTGCTGATATTTTCATTTTCAGCTGTAGGGGTTTACTATTTTTCCTGGACTACAGTTTTACCAAAGAAAAAGCAATCCAAAACGCAATAGTTCTTAGTGGCAGTGTCTGTTCTGTTAAATCAGAGGGTGAGCAGAAGAGTGATCTCCGGCCCCACAGCCAACTGATGCATCAGGCTCACTCCAGCCAGCATTGCTAACTTCTTTCAAAGCACACTGGCCACATGCATCCTAAAAAGCCTTTAGCCCTGGATCTTTTCCAGACCTCTTACGTCACCATTTAGTATGTCTTTTTCGAAGTGTTAAAAATATTGCGAGCGGTGTTTTTGTAACGAGAAACAGGGCATGTGCTTTTCCCCGTGTGTGGCATAAGGACGGGTGAATGGTGCCAAGCCTGCCTGGTCAGAGGACTGCGGATGGAGCCCAGAGCCTTACCAAGTGCAATCTCACCCATTCCGCTTTTCAGGAGCGGCTGCAAACTTTCCCCAGAACTGCTTGTGCATATAATCTGGGAACAAGCCATCTGGAACAGACAAAAATGCAGTCAATAGCTAAGGACTATTAGTGACCAGGGACCTGCTGCTCTAGGTGGCTCCCTGGTCGTGGTTTTATGCACTGTGCTAGGCATTGTACACAAGTAGAACACAAAGTTGACCATTTCTCTAAGAAACTTAGCTGGAGGCTTTTGCTAATTAATTGTTTGCCATTTGATTTTGGCAAATGTGTTCATCACCTAACAGTATTTCCAAAACAGTTCTAATAAATGCTTTTCTTCCAGTTTTCTGCATTGTTTCATAGACTTTCACGCTGGATGGTTGCTACTACTCATGTTGTCTCCTTTGTTCAGTGAAGCTATGTTATTTGTTTGATGGTTGACTGACAGTATTTTTTATTTAGATCCGTAGTAGGTATTTTCAGAATATCTGTATTAACAGTTCTGAAGCCTCTAGCACTTTTGAATCAATCAGATTGAGAGATGTATGGATCTCTCCACATGTGGGTATGCAAAGTAAATTAATACCTGCCATTCATCAGAGAAAACAGAACACATTCTTTTTACTAGGTAAATTGCAATCAAATAAATAGAGAGGAAGGACCACCCTTTCAGCAGCAGCTCACAGTCAGATCATCCTAGAGCAACAGGGAACTGTACCCTAAGGCAATTTAAAGGTAGATGGAGGTGCTGGAAGTAGTACTGCTGGCAGCTGACATTGGTCTTTGTGACTGTGGAATTAGACGTGAAATTTGTAAGAAAAACGAAGGAAATTTTTTTTCATGTTTTGAAAACTGAATAAATTGGAAGACTATCTTTACAAGTTTTAGTCTTTCTCAAATGTTAGGTTTAAAATTCTTTAGAAATTAAGAATAATGAAAGAATTCTTTTCTTTTTTTTTTTAGGAACCTGGATTTGTGCAACTTATCCTTGTTGCGCAAATAATACTTTTCTAGTCACTTTTAATAAATAACTTGGCTGGTATTTCTAAAATTTTAAGCACAGCATGATAACTGAGGTTAAAGATGAGAACGATATTTGCCAGAGAGTTAAATTCAAGCTAGTGTGAATGTGATTATTTAACTGTAAAGATCTCCAATCTTTCTTGCTTCATTGGCACTGGAGAGGTCAGGAGTTTAGCATTTGGACACATGTTTTTTGCATTAGTTTAGTTAGGAAATTCCATTTCTGTTTCAAAGAATTATGTCCAGTTACATAATTTCCACTGGTAATCCAAATCTGGAAACTGTATTTTTCAATGTATTGTGAAACTTTCAGAACAGTCAGATGAGGACAGTGAGAGCATTTAAGCTTCATACATATGGTTATATTTGCTGTTAGTGCTTTGCATAGCATGCTTTAATTTTGCTGTGTAATGCTTGCCAAGACTCTGAGACCTAATGCAAACTGAATGGGCAATACAATGGGGAAGGAATTCAGGGTTGAGCAGTCCAAGGGGAACGTACTGGAAAACAAAAATAAAAAACAATGCACATAGATACTGCTTCTATGTCTAATCTGCTGCAGCGATAGTTGTGTTTTTGCTTTTTCTTCTTTTTCCTCTTCTAAAGGGAGTTTTGGATCAACAAGAACTCTTGGAAGGTCCACAGGGGTCAGAAAACGCTCGCTTTGGATCAGCAATCGCAACACTTGCAGACATTGATTTGGATGGCTTTAATGATGTTGTAATAGGTGCACCACTGGAAAACCAAAACTCTGGAGCAATTTACGTTTACAATGGATTTCAAAAGACTATACGTACCAAATATTCTCAGGTAATTAACTTTGTTGCATAGTGCTGTACTCCATGCCTTTAGAGCTGCTAGAGGAAAACAGATGGATTTTCTATCTTTTAATTGGCTACTATTTCATCCTCTTTAAAGGATTACTGCTTTTCTCATGGTTTATTTCAAGTTTCGTGCCTCTCCTTACTTCAGTTGTCAGCATGTCCTGTTGATGTTGTGGTGCTTATAACTGAAGCATATAGAGGAAGAGGACTTGCAAGATACTGCATCTGAGCCTCTTAGAATTTTTGCTGGCTGTGTATGAAGTCAGCTAATTTCCTGTGCATTTTTTGACACCCATTATTCGGGTTTTTAGGGTTGATATACATCAGTGGACGTTAGCTAAATCCCAGCTCTGTAAATTATAAGTATGTAGTATTAAAGGAAAAGACTTTCAATGGCCTTTGCATATCCTATATGCTAATCTAATGCTAATTTTAATGTCACTTTCCATGCAGACATTCTGGTTGCAGAAAGTATTTGTTAGAAGCCCTGTTAAGCCTCCTATTCTTTGAGTTGCTCAGTGTGAGATGGAAAAACTTTCCAGTGAGTACTAGCTGGCATACAGTAGTCAGTTAGTTGATCTACTCCCAAGACAGAAAAATCTAGTCCATTATGTGTTCCAACAGGGCAGGAAAAAGTGCTTAGAAGCATCTGAGGAAACGTCCACAAAAGCATTTTGTTTAAACAATACATTGCATATACAGGGAATATCAGTGAATATCCATCTACTTTGGCTGCTATATACAGACTTAAGCACGCTTGTGGCAAGCTCAGTAACCAAACTCTCTTCCACAGAAAATTTTAGGATCGGATTCTGCTTTTGGACAACGGCTCCAGTTCTTTGGAAGATCAGTAGATGGCCATAGAGACTTAGATGATGATGACATTACTGATGTATCAGTTGGTGCTGATGGAAATGTGGTTCTGCTATGGTTGGTAAACTCCTTTAGAAAGGAAGAACTTAATGATTCAGATGAAAGTTGAGCATTTAGTTAATTAAACAGCAAAAGAAGCAAATCAAAAAGCTCTTTCATTCCATGTGTTCAGAGCTAACACACTTACTGCCTCTTCGCTGCTATGGTTGCTAGCTGAAAACCAGCTGAAAACCCTCTTCTAAGCATGTATCATCTAACCATTGAAGCCAAGGCAGCGGTAGGGGTGCCGAGGCAAGGCATGTCGGGGGGGAAGCCGGGTGGCGGGGTCTGCCAGGAAGGACCTGGGCTTGGACGGGGAGGGCCAGGAGACACCCCTGGCTGCTGCTGCTGTGCAGACAGCACCTGGCCTAGAGGGAGTCGGGCTTGCTTGAGAGTGTTTGTCAGAGCAGGTTGTACTTCAGTAGCTGCAGTGTAATTTTGATAGCTGAGTCTGAAACAGATGAAACCACTTCCCACACAACCTGCATGACCTTTACTGGGTGGTTGGCCGATCTGGGGGAGAGAGTTGTCCTGCAGGGAAAGGACAAAGAGTGGTGAAAGAGAGTTGGCATCTACTTCTGGCAAGAAACCTATCTTTTCTGGCATGTGGCCTTTGCCAGAGCAATCTGAGTAATTCCACAAAATAAAGAAGAAAGGCTTCACAGAAGCCAAGTCTTCTGCCTCCCAAAGTACTGTGTATTTTCCACTGCTTCCTTGAGGATCTAAATTAAAATGCAGCTTGCTTTCCTATCTGTTGCCTGTCTTCTTGCCTGAGGCTCCCTATTATAAGAAGAAAAACATGACTGAACTGCTACTTACTTCATAATGAAACAAGATTATTAAAAATGAATGGTCAGTGTGGACCTTTGACCCACAATAGAACTGCTGCTGGTGCTGCTGGGAATTGCATTAAAGAAAATTATGCTCCTTGGAGTACCAGCGTTTATTTAGATTTGATTAATGAAGATGCTCATTTTTATTTCGCTCTGGCATTTGGTCTGATTAATGAGTTTCACTTTTGATTAAAGTGTTTGTTTTTACATGCAGGGTTCTTTTGAACCTGTTCTTCAAAATCTTGATTAATCACATGAAAGTTGTTTTTCTGAAAAATAAGAGTATTAATTAAGATGAAGAATTACCCTTTTTCGCCTTCTCAGAGGAGCTCAGTAACTTCCCTAAAGGAGCAAAAGAGTGTTACTTATTGGGAAAACAGGAAAAGGGCTTCATGCTCTGTTATCCTAAGGGAAAGATTAGAGCATTGGGATAAAGACATTGATTATCCATTAATTTGACATGAAAAAATATGTATTGTCATTACTGAACGTTACTGTATCAACAAATCCACTTATATGCAAAGAAAAATAGTTTTACCAGTGCCATTAAAAAATGTTTACATTGAGAACCTAGAAAATCAATGTTACAATTATAGGTAGTAACAGACAACAGCTTGCACTTTACCCAGTGCTCTGAAAATCACATGTAACCTTTTAAAATACTTTGCAGGTCACGAAGCATTGCAAATGTCTCCATAATTGCCTCATTTAAACCTGAGAAAATAAGTCTGCTGAACAAGAACACAGAAATAACTGTCAAAATATGTTTTCAGGCTACATTTAGACCTGTTAGGAGAAATAATCAAGTGGGTAAGAGTATTTCAATAACTTGTCTTATATTAATTTCTTCAAAAGTCCATTATTCAAATGAGATGGGGAAATTCTAAGCATGTATTAGATTGAATGTCAAGAAAGGCAAAATCATTATAAAACTTAAGTGCTTGAGAAAGTGGTTTTAAGACCTACTTTCATCATTGGCTCCATAATCTTTGAAAAGTGAGGAATTAACAGTATAAAGAAGAGCTGTAACCTTCCTGTTCAGCAAACCACAGAAAATGTCATTGGTGAGAAGCTCATTTTTTTTCAACCTGCTGATTTAAACAGCAGGCTGCACATTTCTCTCCTCTCTTCAGAAAAAATAAAATTTAAAAAAGTATCCATAGGCTCAGTGCAGATGTCAGTAGGTAGAAACTCTTCTTTTCAGAGGGCAGGAGAGCGTCAAATATTTCTGAGACCAGTGCTGGCCTCTCATGAAGCTATTTAGTTAAAAGTACACGTCATGGATAACACCAGTTGGACTACTTCAGTGCTATGTGTAGTGCCTTTAGGAACTCATGATTGTGAGTACAAAATAATGGTGAACTTCCACAGTGTATTAGTCATAAGATGAAGAGAAGAAGCCAGAAATTATTATGTGATTGAGGAGAAGATGGAGATTCTTTATAGTCTCCTCAGAGCTCAGGGATATGGTTGCAAGGCCCCTTTATCTAGCATAATCCTGGCCCTGCTGACTGGCTTGTTGCCTGACCTGCAGGCTCAAACATCTGCAGTAGAGAGTGGATTGATTGCCATTTAATGTGCTTTCTGTGGATGAGAACTTACGTCAGGATTTAAACCTGTTTGACGGCTTTGGAAAACACAAGAGATGATTTTATCATTTTGAGACTCCGCTGTGTTTAGCAAGCTACGAAAAAAGTCCAATATTTAGTGTGGTTTGGAAAGCCTGGTCGTTCGGTAATGTTGAGCGTAGTAATGAGATCATGGACACTCACGACCAGCAAAAAATATACTGTTACTCTTCTTGTAGCTATAAAGTACAATGCAACATTGGATGCAGATCTCCAGTCCTCAAGAGTGACTTCTAGAGGATTGTTCAAAGAAAATAATGAAAGGTACATGCAGAGAGATCTTGTGGTACGTCATGAGGAAAATTGTGTTCATGACGTCTTCAGTGTACAGGTAAGTGCAATTGCAATTAGTCCTATGTAACAAAAATGATCAGAGAAAGATGGTGAATTTGATGCATGGTTTACATTTCTCAGTGTAATTTACATTTCTCAAGTCCCCAACAACTGAAAAATACTTAGTAAGATTCTGATTTCAAAGAAACTAATAACTGTCAAATTCAGCACAGCTTTTTAGAAGTTGTTCTGTATTATGTACTTCAGCTCTGACATAACAAAGAGCCCATAGTCCATAATTTCAATAGATTTTAATTTCCCTCTGAGTAGGTTCTTTTGTAAGAACTGACATACATGCAAATGTTTTCTCTCAAACAAACAACACTTCAGGCAGACTTCTGGTACATGCTAGGCCTAGGTAGTACACCTAGGAAAAAAAATAAAAAGAAGAAAGTCTCCATCTTTCTTTAGAACCAATGACTGAACATATCTCCTGAGAGTTGCCTTAAGACCCCTGCGTGATGTTAGGTCAGGTAGAGAACTTCAATTCCTGCTCTGCTTTGCAATGCAAATATCTTTGACTTGTTGATCACATCTAGTGCCATTGTGGAGCCAGGAGCCATAGCAGCCATTACTGAGAAATTGGGGAGACATGAGGTACAGTGTGTTTTACTGTCACTCAGGCCCAGCTGCTCTCTTTGATGGTAAGGCAGAGTGGAATAGGAATTTGACTTCTGCAGCCAGGTGAGAATGAATGTCACTTGATGGTGGCTTTTGAGGACCACCTTCTGCAGCTGCAGAGAATCTACATGTTCCTTAGCCCTGGAACTGATGGGTGATGAATAGTCTCCGGGAATCCTAGGAAAACAAGTTTTATCGTGGAAATGGCACTAAAAGCTGTTTTGCAGGAGGAGCCCACACTAGGCAGTCTCTTAAAATTCTGTCAGTCAAGAAATTTAGCTTTGCACTGTTAATTTTTCTTGTTTAGAGCAAGTATGATTTTACTATGCATTCTCAATTTACAATAGAATTCCTGTTTTTACCCTGTTTGCTGTGCGGACAGCTATCATCTGAACCATGTATTTTACAGGAACCTTCCGATGCAGTGAATTCCCTTAGTTTGCGCATTGACATTGGCCTTGCAAATCCTGGCTCCAGCCCTGTCCTTGATATATATTCTCCTGCATCTGTGGCCTATAGTGTAAGTATGCAGACTTACTATTGAAAAAGGCATGGCTATACGTATGTCCATAATATGTGGATCCCACCAAAAACAGAGGTACATGGAAGTGAAAACTGGTGTTCTAGTTAAGTCACTGGGCCGAAACCAGGCATCTGGGACAGATTGGGGGGGTGTCCCCTGATTCCTTTTATACCTTTGTCTGCATTGCATGGGCTTGCTCACACACACACACACACGCATACATCAGCCACCGTGGCATAAGGAGTATGTTGGTTGAGCCATGTCACTGTTGATGTGAACTTCTAGTTGATGGCAAGGATGAACTATTTTAGGGAGTTTAGCATACAATAAAAGAGTACACAAAAGAGAGATGGAACCCATTTAATTACATCACATTCGTTGTGGGTTAACAATAACCTGCCTGCACTGTTCTTATGGATCAGTTGACATGCAGTACATGTTATTCAGTGTTAACTTGTTCATGTGTCAAGAGTTTTTAATGCCCTTCAGAGGGATTTTCTTCTGTGCAAACCAAGAATGTGCTTCATCTCAAAGCTGTCTGCAGTCTGCTGTCTGTAGATAATTTTAAACTTGAAGCACTGTCATTTAGGAAATATTTTTGGTTTTTATAGATTCCTTTTGTTAAAGACTGTGGTGAAGATGAACTTTGTATCTGTGATCTTGTCCTGAATGTTCAGAGGAAGGCAGATGATGGGTAAGAGCCGAATCTGTGGAATTGTTGGGACTGGGTGTTAATTTTTCACCAATTGGCTTGTCTGTTAGGCTTTGGATTAATTTCTAGATGAGAATGGCTTTCTAGTTCAACATCTACTTAGAAACTGCAGGGATAAAAAAAAGCAATAGCTTTTCTGTCTAAATAACTAATCAAGGAAAAAGAGGTATAACACGAACACAAGTATAGAAGTAGGACTCTTGTCAGCTTAGGCAAACCCAAGTTCTGGTACCTTAGGGATTGAAGATCCAGTGCCTATTCAGAAGAATCGTGTCTGGCTATGGAGAAAGGGAGCTCTCTGGGGGAGCATCAGCGGCTGCAGCAGGCGGTCTTGGTCCCTCCTGCAGGGAGCAGTGAGGATCCTGCAGCAGACTGTGCCACTGGGGAGCCAGGGTCAGCCATTTGGGCAGCACATATTCCAAGTGCATATGCAGATATACGCGTACATGTACAGTACGCAGAGAGACAGGGCTACCTTCTCCTGAAGCTGCCGTCTAAGTCTGCTGCCCGCTTACCATCAGCCTAGAGCCCTTGAAAATTCAGCAAAGAGACTTTGACTATACATAATTAAGGTCCTGCACTTTAAGAAGATGCTAATTCCATTTGTTTTTTAGAAACACCATCAGAGCATTTCTTATGTCAAAGGGTTCAGAAAGCAGAATGTTTAAGTGCGTAGAATGTAGGAAATGCCTTGCTGTGCTTGTTATTTGTTGTTGACTACAGCAAACACATTTTCATGATCCACAGCTGTTCTAGTACCTCTGTTTACAACAATGGACTTTATTTTCCAACAGCAAACAGCAGTTTGTTGTCAGCAGCAAAAACAGAAGACTAACATTCAACGTGAAGTTGAGAAATAAAAAGGAAAATGCATATAACACCAGAATCCAGGCTACGTTTTCTGACAACTTGTTTTTTGCTTCATCGTCTTTACCAGTACGTGATACTCAACCTCACTGTTTCTGTTATTGCCACTGATTTTTGAGCTTTTCAGAGATTTTTTTTTTTCTTTCTAGTAGTGCCTACCCCAGGAAAGAATGTGTGTGCAAATCTCTCTCCCAATTTATTTTCTTGGATACCAGAATTATTCCCTTCGGCATATCAGTTTATTTAGGTCAAGGAGAGACACTGCCAACTCAGCATAAAAGTTGGCAAACTGTTGAGTTTGACCTCACCTCAGTATTTCAGTCATCTTTTCCTCACTTCAGGCCTTGGCACCCACATCTTCTGCTTGACTCCCAGCAACATGCCTGAATGAAGTTGCTGTGACACAGGGAATTTGTATTTGATAAATCAAGCATGCAGCGTCGATGATGCGGCCTTAAAGCACAGACTTTGGATCTAGAAACAGTGTTACTGCCAAGGCCATGTGTTCCAGCTAGACAGTTAATCAGATTGCAATGATTGTTATACCAGAAGCTTCTCTTCTAATGAATTTTGCCTTAGGAAAGGGAAAAGAAAGGAATTATGCATACTATTTTGGGGAGTGCAGTAAATNCTTTCTAGTAGTGCCTACCCCAGGAAAGAATGTGTGTGCAAATCTCTCTCCCAATTTATTTTCTTGGATACCAGAATTATTCCCTTCGGCATATCAGTTTATTTAGGTCAAGGAGAGACACTGCCAACTCAGCATAAAAGTTGGCAAACTGTTGAGTTTGACCTCACCTCAGTATTTCAGTCATCTTTTCCTCACTTCAGGCCTTGGCACCCACATCTTCTGCTTGACTCCCAGCAACATGCCTGAATGAAGTTGCTGTGACACAGGGAATTTGTATTTGATAAATCAAGCATGCAGCGTCGATGATGCGGCCTTAAAGCACAGACTTTGGATCTAGAAACAGTGTTACTGCCAAGGCCATGTGTTCCAGCTAGACAGTTAATCAGATTGCAATGATTGTTATACCAGAAGCTTCTCTTCTAATGAATTTTGCCTTAGGAAAGGGAAAAGAAAGGAATTATGCATACTATTTTGGGGAGTGCAGTAAATCTATAATCTAAATTGTTGCTCCCAACCAGTTCATGAAGGATGAAATCCAGACTTCATTGCGTGGCTTATGTGGTCAGGCTGCTACTGGAGAGGTGCGTGATAATCCTTGGGGTGAAATCCAGAGCAATCTCTATACTAAAGGGAGAGGAGGGATAGGAGCATTCATCACTGCCCAAGAGCAGCATTTTCCTGAACAATGAACTGGCAGAAATACTCCACACAGCGCTGAGGGTGCCCCTCTACCTCCCCATCCTGTTGTGCAGCAGAATTGCTCATTGCGCTCATGTCAGAAGACCACACTGGAGCTAGGATTTTCTTTTGCTTTAAAAGCTCATTTGCTTAGAAGTATTTTAGCCTTCAAGTGAAGCTTTTGACCAAAAATGTGCCTGCTTCAAGCAGGAAGAGAAGTTTAAGCTAAGAATGTNGTAAATCTATAATCTAAATTGTTGCTCCCAACCAGTTCATGAAGGATGAAATCCAGACTTCATTGCGTGGCTTATGTGGTCAGGCTGCTACTGGAGAGGTGCGTGATAATCCTTGGGGTGAAATCCAGAGCAATCTCTATACTAAAGGGAGAGGAGGGATAGGAGCATTCATCACTGCCCAAGAGCAGCATTTTCCTGAACAATGAACTGGCAGAAATACTCCACACAGCGCTGAGGGTGCCCCTCTACCTCCCCATCCTGTTGTGCAGCAGAATTGCTCATTGCGCTCATGTCAGAAGACCACACTGGAGCTAGGATTTTCTTTTGCTTTAAAAGCTCATTTGCTTAGAAGTATTTTAGCCTTCAAGTGAAGCTTTTGACCAAAAATGTGCCTGCTTCAAGCAGGAAGAGAAGTTTAAGCTAAGAATGTATGGGTGTTCTTTTGGGGTTTGTTTTGTTAGCATAATTCATGAATGGTAAATGTCCGTTAGGGATACTTTTAACAAAAGACAGTACATTTTAATGAATTCTTCTCAAAGTGATGATAACTGGCTATGGTCTATGAGTTTGTCTTTGATGTACGACAATGACATGCTAAATATTCTGAAAAGTAGTAAATAAACTTTTACATCTTGTAGATTTTCCTATAAAAAGTACAGTAGAGTACTGTACACTAACTTCTACAGTGAGAGTCCTGCAGTAGCTCTCAGGTCATGTAAATATGGCTGCAAAAGTTTTGTAAAAATGCTGTAAAAAGCACTATAGGAGTTAATGCTGGAGGTGACCTGTACTCTTTAGCCTGTATTCCTTCTTCCAGGCCCAGCACAAAAGTCTAACAAGATCATGACAGCTCACAAAAAATTGCACGGGAGTGGTCCCTGTCCCACTCTTCTCCTGCCTCTGTCCTATTCCCCACCCATCTGCTGCATCTCTAGGAATTACTGCCATAACACCTATCTGTAATACTCCTTAGTGTAATACATGCCCTGTTGACGATACAAATTGGGAACTTCCTCTCTTGCTTTACCAAAACCTGATACTAGGATGACTTTTCTGTCTGTTTCCTCTGCAGAGCGATGGGACTGAAGTCTCGTGTCAGACAGGAACAGCACAAAGTACTGTCATTTGCCAAATAAGCTATCCTGTTTTCAGAACAGGACAACAGGTACGGCTGGCGTGTTTAAATAACCTTTAATAATACCCAAGAGCTTTTTTGCTGTTATTTTCCCCTAAATCTACGTTTACTGCTGGTGAGAATTTCTTAGATTTGGCAACACTTAACTTCCCATTGGTTTTCAGAGGCATTAAAAGAAGCAAACTAAGGGTTAAGCTTCTAGATTAAAGGAAAAAAAAAGGCTTTTGAAGCACATTTGTCCCTACCCACAGCTTTCAAAAGCTACTGCAGCTTTGTAACTCTTAGAGGGTGAGGGCTGGGGGCCGAAGCAGAGAGCACCGTGCGTGGCCTCCTGGGAACTGAGCACAATTTCTGTCAAACCCCTCCTGCTGCTTGAACCTGAGGTAGCTCCCTCTTCTGCTCTGTGAATTCCATCTCTCCTAGAAAGCACGATTGCTTTGAGGGGAGAGGGGTGGCCAACACAGCCCTATGATAGATGGTATATCCTTTTCCTCATATATACCATAAATCTTTGGATGTCCGCGGTTTTATGGAACTTAATCTCTTACCCCTCAAGGGCAAAAGAGAAATAGGCTTCCAGCCTCTAACACAATCAACTAGTGGAATGAAAAGCTTGCTAGAAAGAATAGAAACATGTTTGTTTGGGATTTTTAATGGCATCAAAGTGGACCCACTGGAACAAATGAAAGAAAAGAGTGAATCCTGAACACCTTTTGTTGCAGCTTGTGGCTAGCTGTAGACAATTTAAAAATGCAAATAGCTCATGTTTATGTAACAATGGCAATTTGTAGGGGAAAGTGAGAACAAAGCAATTCTGGAGTATTATAAATTACTGAAATATTACACAGAAATTGGTGGAGAATTCAGATACAGAGGGTAATTCTCGATTGTTGCACATATGAATAATCATGTTGCTGTTAGGAAGTCCTTTGGATGTTGTACCACCAACTCATTTACTGTGCGTTCTTTGTCTCTTCCATAGGTATCTTTTGATATCAGTTTTGATTTTAACCTGAAAAATCTTCAAAATGTGGCAGTTCTAAGTTTTCATGCATTGAGGTAAAGTATATAATCATATAAACCAAGTTAGGTATCAATACCTTATTTGTATAAAATAATAACACCTGACTTAAATGTGTTTTGATGAACAGCGAAAGTAAGGAAGAGCAAGAATTGGACAACCAGGTCAGCTTATCAATTCCTTTGCGATATGATGCAGAAATCCACTTCACAAGGTAGGCTGAATAATGTAAAGAGTCACTGTCATTTTGCCAAGGCATTTGAATATAATAACAGTCTTGAAAGGCCACTAAAGAGATAGTGAGACTTTGTGTTCATTTTAGAAGTCATAAGAAATTCCCGTTTCGTCAATTTTACGATCTTCCAATAATCTTACATATAAAAATTATGGAATGTGTAGTAAGAAATCATAGCTCCATGACTGTTTCTGCACAATTGTTACAGATGCTTATGCGAATGGAAATGATATAAAACCCAAACAATACTTGTGTTTTTGATAACATCATTAGTATACGCTGTGTAATAAGGTTGGGCCTCTGTGCTCAAACATAGTGAAATTGGATCAAAACTGGAGGTAAAGTGATCAAAACTAAACAAAAGAACAACAAAGAGGAAAAGATGCTACAACTCAAAGTCTTAGCAAGGTGGGGGCAGAAAGGGGGAGACGGATGACGGGGGGGGGACTAATTATGGACACACATGCTGTACCTGGGCCAAAAATATAAACACTTGTTAGCAGTTTGAGATAATGATTTGAACTAAAGCCTGAGGTGGCACATGACAGATTGCCCTTTGCTGCCACTGCGTTGGTGTGGGGAGCAGCACACCCCTGCTTTCCCACATACCCACCCGGAGACTCAGCTCACACCTACCACCTTCCCTTCTGGTGTTAGCCCTTTCCCCTCCCCATGGAAGGCAGGTCAGGGCTGTTCCAAGAGGCATCCTTTATGCTGGGATGAGCAGTTTGTAAGGAGAGACAGCTGGGCAGGCAGGGGGAGTGGAACAGACAAAAACCCCTTTAAAACAGATCAAATCACGCCCATGAAACCTCTCATCTTCAGCCCTGGAAAACCCAGTGATTTGGGATGCACTGTAACAGTAATTAGTCTGTTACTATTCCAAACAAAAATAATTTCAGTTACAGTTCAACTTAAATTAGAACTGATGCAAAATGCACTGGTTTGACTTTCAGACCAAGATAGGATATTTTACTTTTCATCAAACAAAATATGTGTTTATCTTTCCCAGTTACTGAATTTTGAGGATAAACTACATGTAGTTATATTTGATGCAGTTGGTCACCAGTTCCTGGTGAAAATATGCTTTTGCATCCTGAAGCATTCCAAAATTAGTAAGCATAAACTGATAGAAAATAAATAGAAATTATTCAAAAAATGGCACAAATTTGAAAAAGAGGAAGCTGCCTAAAAATGCACAGCAGCAATGAATTTGAAGACCACCATAACAATAAGAACTGTTGGCTGCAAAGGATCGCCTCAGCTGGAATAGGGGCCGCAGCCCAGAAGCCGTAATAATAACCTGCTTTGCAGCAGCAGCTTCAGACTATTCAGACGTCCTGCATTCACTGCAGCTAGGTGCACCAGTTTTGCAGTTGCACAGAGTTTTTCAGATTATTTCAATTGCCGAGAAGCATTTGAGTCAGCGATGCAAGTTCTTTCAGCTCACGTGAGACTCCAGCAGAAACAGAGTATTTGTTCCTAAAGTTAGCAGCGGCACAGAAACTACAGGAGCATCTGACCAGGTGGCTAGCACAGCAACTTCAGCAGCCTCCTAGGAAATTGAGATGGTGCAAACTTGAATCAGCAAATTTAATTAACTGAGAAATATTAACAGAAACTCAATGCTTCAGAAAAGGCTGGGCATGGCGTCTATAAAAGAGTTACTCAAGGAATAACAGGGGTTTGAATTCAGGTGCATCTCCTGAGTATACCAAAATGTAATTTCACTTGCAAGTCAAGACATGAAGGAATCCCTATGTCAGAAATGGATTAGTTATTCTTGGAGATGAGTCAATTTAAAAGAGCTAAAGGAAGTACACTTTAAGCCAAGGTGCAGTTTTAAATGCCTCCATTGGAGTTAGGTCATTTTTACACTCTTCCATTTAGGAAATATTTATCTGGAGGTATTTCCTTCTTGAGGCAAGTAATATAGCCGAGGAGCAACCTCTCAAAATACAGGGGTTGAGAAAAAAGTGTTGTCTTGATGAAGTGAAACCTTTCTAGGGAAGATCTCCTAATGTGAGTTTCTAGGAGAAGAGGTGGGAATCAGTCTTAGCAGTGACTCCTGCAAATACAAGGAAGCTGATACTGTGCATCCTGGAAGGAGATTGGAGATTTGAGCAATAAGGAAGCAGAAAAGGCATCACATGGCTTTTCCTAGGAGTCCTTGTGAGGAGGCCCTTCAAGGAAAGGGCCCATGGGAGGAAGTATGGAGGGTGGAAAAGGATCCACAATGCAAAATGGAAGAGCAGAACTGATGAAGAAGCACATCTATGAGACTACACGTGTTAATTTGGCATTGTACACCGAAATGTTACTCAGAGTAAATGGGGAGAGCAGCACTGGTAAAGAGGATGGATTTGCACCTTGTGCTAACGGAAGAGCTGATGTAGAAATCATGATAGCCCCTGCTCCTTGTTAACTCACTCCCCTGTGTGCTTTTTGACAGCTCAGATTAGCCTCCTAATGAAAGATAAGATGAAGAGTAGACACAGTTCTGGGATGGTTCAGCAGTGGAGCTGCTCACAGGTAGCAGAGGGATGGGGTGCACTACACAGGGATGCTTTCGTTGTCTTTGAGCATGGTTCCAGCTGGCTGAGCCCCTCGAGCATCCACAGGCCCTTGCACCGCATCCTTCCATCACACACCTGTAATTTCATGCTGCGGTGGGCTGCAGCAACCCTCATGTTACTTTGGAAATTTGGAAACCCATAAATACTAAAGAACATTGCCCCAAGGAGCCAGAGGGCTACGTGGTGTGTGCCATGCATGCAAGCAGGGTGCTGTGTGTGTCTCCACACCCAGGCAGTGTGGAAATAAGCCTGCCTGTGGTGTTAGGGCCCAGGATCTCCCTCAGAGTCTGTTGGTATTTGCTATTACAGAGGTACCAAGGGGGACCATCAGGGGCCCTTTCTGAGAAAGGGACCCACTGCAAGGCTGAAAGCCGCAGTTAGTGGCCGGGAGGGGAGTCTGCAGTGTGGCACTGAAACACCGCGGGGTGCAGGAGGCTGAGCGGAGACTGCGTCTCACACAGCCCTCCTGTCTTACCTTCACACCCTCGCTCTGGGTCGGGGCTTCAGTACAGTGTGTGTCTTCTTAAGCAGCTTTGTAAAATTCAAACACCGGTACACGTGACTGATTTTTCCTCTGACTGTACTTCTGACCTGTTTCACAAAGGCACATCCAGTAACATATGTTTTCAGAGCAGCTGCCAAATTGAAATGTATTGTTTTATGGTTGTTAACTAGGCTTGCCAACATCAACTTCTATGAAGTATACTCTGGTCATAACATTCCTTCCACTGTGAATAATTTTGAAGATATTGGCCCTCCATTCAACTTCTCGGTTAAGGTTAGTAAATGTGTCTGGTTCTGGTTCGAGAAGCTGCCTTACCTCCTCCTGTAGCCTGGTCCCAAAACGTAGTTGAAAAAACATTCCTGATTTCATTGTCTGATTTTGATGCTTTTGAATTGGTCAGTTAAGAAAATGAAATTGCAAATAGCTAGGTGATAAATGCTTGCAGTCTTTTTGAGGTTAAAGATTAAATTTGCACTTACTGCACAAGTAGAATGGGAGAGGGATTGGTCCTGTGCTGTTTACATATTTAGAAGATAGTTAATGCTTAACCTTAGGCCAACTTAGACTGTTTTTTCACAGAGCTATTTATCTTCTGCCAACTTGATAAAGGAAAACAAGTCTTTGCAGGCTCGGACTTTGAAACTTGAAGTTTGGCAAGGGTTAAGTTCTCAAACCAGATGCAAGAACTAGCCAGATCACAGCATTTATTACATAACTCAGAAAAACTGAGATCCAACTATGCAACGTGGAAGAAACTTAAATTATATTCCATTTACATTCCTGTAACTGCTACTCTAAA